>CM067061.1:34266533-34424616 GCA_033980235.1 Diadema setosum | reverse complement strand
TCGTTTACAACGTTTAAACACTAGTACATATCAGACTAGGTACATGTGGTCAGGCTACGTACATGTGGTCAGGCTACTGAAAGAGCAGAGTTTGCTCCATATTACCCTCAGACAGCATTTCATAATTCAAAGTATTTCTGGAGAAAATCGGCAAAAGAAACATAAACTTTGCTGTTATTCTGAGACAGGTTCGTTATTTGCAATGCTGACTGAGTGTTATGAGGTTTCGACTATCTGGAATCCATTGGTACGGGTAGTTTTTTGCTGGCTCTACGGGACCATATTGTAAAAGTGTGCTGAAAGTACTCATATCCGTAGGGACTACTGCTGACTGTTTCGAACAAAGTTGAGACTATAGGCGCGGTCAGACTGGCAAAATATCAAGAAGTTTAAGATCGCGAAGTTTTCGCGATCTTTTGTCGTGCAGTCACATTGGCAGCCAAACTTCTCGATTTTTGGATGGAGGATTTTGGGTCATCGGCGCGCACAAGAAAGAAAAGAGAGCGCGTCTGATGGTTAGTGATTGTGACGTAACAATCCGCGCCTGTACATGACAATGGCCTCGGGCTTTGGAGACACTGTCCGCAAGCATGTGGTGGACTGGTCATGTGACAAAGATCGCGAAGTTTCAGTTTGTCGCGGTCACACTGGCAAAAGATCGAGAAGTTTGGAGGGGGTGGGGGAAAAATCCCTAGTTGATGTGGGAAGTTTCACGAGAAGTTTTGCGGGAAGTTTCGCTGGAAGTTTGCGGTCACACTGGCAAAACTTTGAGATCTTAAAGATCGCGATCTTAAACTTCTCGATCTTTTGCCAGTCTGACCGCGCCTTATGAGAGTCTTGTCTGCTGTGTACAGTGCAGTATCAGAAAAGACGATGGAGTGCCACGCATGCTGCCAGGCACTCACTGCTGCGAGGTACCAGAGTGCCCCTGCTTTCTTTGTGATATGAATTTGAAAGAATATTGTGATGTCTCTCTTGTGTATGTGTGTGTGTGTGTTTGCTTGTAGTAAAGCACATTTTCCTCATTTGATCATTTGTGCATTTACACTATTTCATCCAAATCAATCTCGCCGAGTGTATTGGGACATACAGTATGTGTACTGCTACAGTTGGAGACCTGGGTTATTTTGCTACAACACATATTTCCCATAGACACCTGCCCGAGTATACTCGGGGACTCGACCTCAATGTGGGTTAACAGGTGCCTAAACATGGATTACAGCTGTAGAAATGATGATCAATATTAATTGGATTAATATTATAAAATGGGTTCAAGAATGTAGCCAATAGGAAGCTCTGAAATGAGACACACCTCCTTCCTTTACTTCAGTACTATTGCACTGCCTGTAATCCTATGGTAGATTGCCGATCGTCTGTGCGCGCGGCGGCTCCTTTGATGAATTGCATGCATACGCGTACGCGCTGTCAATCCTGTAAACAACTTCTAGTTCGGGCTGCCGGCCGGCCGGCCTGTCTTCCCTTGTGCATATGTGGCGTACGTACGTATACTGTATACATATACGTACACTTTGTACAGTACAGTAGACCAAGCGTTATGGGACCGGACGCGTACATGGAGTCACTTTGAAGAGCAAATCCAACGATTTAGCAGGTTAATTCTCACGCCGTTTTCAGAGTATGTTGTCTAGTAGGCCTATATGAGGAGTCTATATCAAGTCTTTAAGGTAAAGGGTGCATATTCTATGTAAAATAAGTAAGTTTTCATGCGGGTGTCCGGAAACCCAACCCCCCATTATACTTATACTGTATGTGCGGGACTTCCGCGAGTACGACGCGTGCGTAAAAGTTTGGGACGAACATCTTCGGACGTCTTGACCCACAAAGGTACGTGAAAAACGCTGAAAAATGATGTTAGTTTTCGAATTTTCGACCCATTTTATAAAACAAATGATGCACAGGATTATTTCGTGGCGTTAGTGTAGGCGTAGCTCACTCTCGGGTATTTACAATGTAGTGCAACATGCACTCGGCTTCGCCTCGTGCATGTTTCACAATTGTAAATACCCTCGAGTGCACTACGCCTACACTAATGCACTCTATCCTGTGCATCATTTGTATACTAGTAGCTTAGATACTATGCGGTGCATTGCAAGTGGACTGTGATATTTGTGAACTTATCAAGGCACAAAAATTTTGCTTCCCACAACTTTTAATATGCAACTGGACATACAGTAATACTGTCTCTAATAGGAAATTGCTAAAATTCTTTGGTCAAGAAATGTGAATATTTTTTTCTCTGATTTCTATATATATATATATGGTCCTTGGTCAAGAACTCAGCCAGAAGAATTTACAAATAGTCTCTAACAGGCCCCAATTTGTGAAATATGCTATACTCGTAAGCTATTTGGCACATACCATAAGTATGTATGCATGAAAGGAGTAAAGGAGATTCACGAATACTGCCCTCAGGTACTTGAGTGTTGCCCTGTATTTATTACTTCCCTTGTTTCTCATTGCTTCGTACATTGAAAAGGGCAGATTTCTGGGGGGGGGGGGGTCCTGATTTTGCAGCTAACACTTTCTGCAAATCTAATGTCCTATTACAATTTGATGCAAAGGGAAAGGTTACTAGTATAGTAAAACAGATATTTTCCCCTATGTATCATTAACTAGTGCAGGAGGTCTTAATAGATAGTTCCTGAATATCATGCATTATGTAATGATACAGTAGACCTGTTTGCATGCAGTGAATGTTGAGCAAGGACCTGGCAAGTAAATGTTTTATGAATGTATGCATAGAATATAAAGTTGATGAAATAGCCTACATGTATATGTCAACATAACAGTCGTGGCACAATTACAATGTGCATTGTATATTTAGATGCATGGTGACATGCATGGTGTTGTGTAGATTTTGAGTGAAAAGGTACTGCAAAGCAAGAAATATAATATGCAGCATTCGTATGAGGTTTTGCGAATTGCAACTGGCATCCGATGCATTGTAGTTTAGACAAGAACTTTCACGAGCATTTCAATATCACAAATCTTGTCTCTTGCAAAATTCGCAAAATCAAAATGCACACAAAAACTTCTGGTTTTACAGTATTACCTTGGCTCCCCTCTAATGGTGCGCAGCTGACTCACCACATGTACAGTTAGAGTTACCTGATTACCTGCATGGCAAGCACTGTACAAGTGGATATATTTGTGCGAGTAATTTTTCGCGCTTGGTTGGGTAAGATGAATTGCACATGTTTTTAATCCCGTGAATGGCATGCAAAAATATCTGCATGCTTTTATTTTCGCACTAGCTTCTTTGCGTGGACGTCCACTTTTGCAGGACAGCCTTTTTGGGGCAAGTAATTGGAGGAAATGGCAATTACAACTGGACCTGGCCTGGATTGAGCTAGTAAATTGTTGTGGAATCAGCTGTTAAAGGAGGGCCTCTCTTCATTTAAATGAAGAGATTTGAAAACCTTCATGAATTAGCTGCCTGATCATTGCCATCCATTGTAAAAATCATTGGTAAGAGCATTCACTATGGACGTAGAAATTTTAAAAATGACTGTGGAGGAATGTGTCCATGTCAGATACTGTACTTACATTTTGGTAGATTTGGTACATCCTGTATGCTCAGTAATACGTTCTATTGTGATTCTAGGCAGTCATTCAAGAGGTGTGCATTGTCTTTGTAGAGTGAGTGAGCAAGTATAATGATATGGCAGTGAACAGCTGCTTTCCTAATAAATTATGTTATTTAAGTGAGTCTGTATCAAATCCATACACAAAACTTTTTAAGTGAAATGTATTCAGATGGTATTAGACAATTAAACCACTGCAGACTACACAAGATTTTGGAAATGGTGCTTGGCTTGACGACCTTGGCTTGACATCACCCAGGGGCCTGGGTAGGACAGCCATACAAGCAAGCCATACAAATCACTTACCATTTAATACACAACTCTATTTGTGCTGATTGGCCAATGGTCAAATGGCCAGGGTTTCACATTATATCTCTTCTTTGTTGGACATTGTATGCATGTCATTTAATAGTTTTTCATATTCATGTACTATGTAGATTACTGCCAACTAGCAATTTTTTCTTTTGTCTATTTTTTTTTTCAAAGAGTGCAGTATGTGTGCAGTTACATGTTTGAGTGTGTGCAATGCATTGATACAAAAAAGTGAATGCAGGTGGAGTAAGAAAAAAAAAAGACAAAAGAAAGGGTAAAGGGCTAATTTTCACTTCCTTATGACACAATGCATTCTCCCATTGCACCGACATTCGGTAATTAGTGTTTGGAGCCTTCAAGGAAGTAGTGACCCACAAGGAAAAGAAAGAACACTAAGAAAGAAACAGCTTTGCCATAATTTTATAAACAATTTGCACAGTTGTACACCATTTTTTACCCCTCATGAGTAGGTGCTCATGGAAATGGTACATGAGTGCCATACCTGTACAGCTATGTATTGAGCAAAGTTCTACTGGACATGTAGTGTGCGTTGTTTCTTTTTCATCCCTGATGAGGGCATAATGTCAAAATTTATATTGTCATCAAGCAGAAAGCTCAATCCTGCTGAAAACAGCAAAGATTAGATATCATAGTGCAATTACATGCCACAATGTATTTTCTGATAGTGTAGTGTTCCAATTCCATGAAATTTTCTACATTAAGCATAATAGGTGATGCTCCATTCTGTTGCAGGATCATAAACATTGAAAATGTTAGAATCACTCTCTGAGAATGTCGGCAAATCATGAAATATGTCAAATGAGCATTAAAAACAAACAAACAGTAGGTTTGTTGATCATGTGACTCTGGTCTAATCTTAAGCAATCCCTTTAGCCCTTAATAATAAGATCCATCTCATTGACCCCTTTTTTTGTCCCCGCCGAACGAGTTCGAGCAGGGGACTATGAAACGGGCTCCGTACGTGTGTGTGTCCGTGTGTCCGTCTGTCCGTGCGTCCGTGTGTGATCAAAATGTTCAAAATGCTACTCCTTCGCCATTTCTAAACCGATTTTGATTCTGTTTGCTTTATATGATAGCACTACATGGGAGCTTTGAAACTTGTATACAGAATTTCAGTTGTGACCTTTGACCTTGACCTTTGACCTATATTGTACATTTTGCTTCAAAATGCTACTCCTTCGCCATTTCTAACCCGATTTTGATTCCGTTTGCTTTATATGATGGTACTAGGTGAGGGCTTCAAAACTTCTACACAGAATTTTGACCTTTGACTTCTTTGACCTTTGACCTTGATTTTTGACCTATATTGTACATTGCCTACAAAATGCTACTCCTTCGCCATTTCTAACCCGATTTCGATTCCGTTTGCTTTATGTGATGGCACTAGGTGAGGGCTTCAAAACTTCTACACAGAATTTTGACCTTTGACTTCTTTGACCTTTGACCTTGATTTTTTACCTATATTGTACATTTTGCTACAAAATGCTACTCCTTCGCCATTTCTAACCCGATTTCAATTCTGTTTGCTTTAAGTGATGGCACTAGGTGAGGGCTTCAAAACTTCTACACAGAATTTTGACCTTTGACTTCTTTGACCTCTGACCTTGATTTTTGACCTGTATTGTACATTTTGCTACCAAATGCTACTCCTTCGCCATTTCTAACCCGATTTCGATTCCGTTTGCTTTATGTGATGGCACTAGGTGAGGGCTTCAAAACTTCTACACAGAATTTTGACCTTTGACCTCTTTGACCTTTGACCTTGATTTTTTACCTATATTGTACATTTGCTACAAAATGCTACTCCTTTGCCATTTCTAACCCGATTTCGATTCCGTTTGCTTTATGTGATTGCACTAGGTGAGGGCTTCAAAACTTCCACATAGAATTTTGACCTTTGACCTTGATCTTTTTACCTATATTGTACATTTTGCTACTAAATGCTACTTCCGGCGGGGACATATATTACGCACCGCGTAATTTCTACTTTTCCTTGTTTTTCTTTTGTAGAAGTAACTCAATTACTTAGGGACAACTTTCTCTTGTAGAGACCTCAGCTCAAATAGAATTACCAGTGCAACATGTCAGTGAACAAGGAAAAAGTGATTGTTGGAGTATAATCTGAACCCATTCATATTGTAGCTTCTAACATCCCTATTCATACATTTTGTATAGGGCTGAGCGGCATTCCTTTCAAGGCACTTACGCGTAGTATAGAAACAGTGACAGCTATTAATTTGTTAACCTTGATGTCTGCAGCAAACCCAACAAATGGCATATTAACCTGTTAAGGACAGGCTGATTTTGCTACAACACACATTTCCCATAGACGCTTGGCTGAGTATACTCGGGACTCGTCCTCAACGAGTTTTAAACAATAGGTTATAGGTACAGAGTGTACTGCACTGGATCATTGTCTGCACGAGTGTTTCTCACTGCTAGAGAGATACACGAAAGCTCTAACACTTGAAACTTATTTTTGAAACTCTTTCAGGCATTGAGGTCGCCAAGCAGAAAGGTGCAAGATACAGGCTGGGACCAGAACTGGAAATTCCGTAAGTCAATCTCCTTTCTTAAAAAAAAAAAAAAAAAAAAAAAAAAAAAAAAAATTAGGGGGGTAAAACTGTTCAAATCTATTGATGAAGAAGTGTGTAGATACAGTGTCTCTTGAGGCAACATGTTTCTATGATTTTTCAGCACTTTGAGGCTGCCAGAGTTTTGCAAAGAAAGTTCTGGAAGCATTTTCTCTTGACTTTAAGTGATTTTGGGAAGGCATAAACCAATCTTAGAGTAACCGGTTCCCATATAATGATATCACATCATTCATGTGAAGTACTAAGTACAAAATGAGTTTGTTGAACATAATGAAATGCATGTGATTTTGTATCATTGTATGATGATAATGATGATGATGATCTGAATTGTTTTTGATGTGATACATCAAACTGTAATGATTCTGTTTCACACAGGGGCTATGGCTGCAATGACCATTTCTTTGAGTCGGATACTTGTCTCCATTCCTGGCAAGTGTTGGCCCAGCTGCTGGAGGCCCCTGAGACCAAAGATATCATGTGTGATGTTGGAATGTAAGTTTGCAGACAACCATTCTTAGGAGTAGGCATACATTGGGACATTTTTTTAATGTTTTATATTATTTATTTATTTATTTATGTATTTAATTTATTTTATTTTATTTTATTTTATTTTTTTTTTTTTTTGGGGGGGGGGGGTTGTTGCATTTCTTTGTATTTCCTTTTAACAATCCTGTTAGTTAAAAACTTTGTATTCTGTTCTGTTGAGAAATTCTGTGCCGGATAGCTTGACTGTTGATCTATCTACAATAGCTTGTCTTGCTTTTTATATTTGTAATGTCAGATATACTTGGCAAAACATGCTGAAGAAGTCACTGGGGGGGGCATTTTGGCCCCCCCTTGACGTTTCGCGTGATTATTCCGCAACGCGTGATGCTCTCGCCGCGACATTTTATGACTTTTTTCTTTCAAGTATCGTGCAACTTTTTAGACCAAATTTGTCACTCCGGGCATACCGTTTTTGAAGCCACACCCCTTTGAATAAAATTTGTTGACCCAAAAATTGCTCAAAAACATGATTTTGTGTACAAATCCAATGTAAATTGTGTTTTTGCAATCAATTCATATAAAAATAAATGTTTTTACTTTCAGTGGCTGATAATGATTTATTTTAGCCTAATTATGCTTTTAAAATGTTTCTGCAACAAATTTTGACGAAAAAAACAAAAATTAAAAAACAGAGAAGTACATAAGAAATTCAATAAACAATAAAATACATAAGAAATAATTATAAAGCCAAATTTTTGCTTCAGTATTATTGTTGAGGATATTGAAAAGAATATGTTCACCAAAAATTAGAAGTCTTGGAGCTTTATTTTTGTATATATAGGCAAAAAAATATGTTTGCATAAATTAGCATAAATTAATTAATATAAAATACATAAATTAAAAAATTAAAAAAATCTAACAATACAGTCTTGTAGATTACATTGGCCTCTACCTTGGTGCAAATTTTTGCGAGGATCGCGCAATCCACAACCGAGATCGGGGGGGGGGGGGGGGGGGGGGGGGCAGTAATTTGCAGTTTATACGTGTACGATCAACCCATCACTGTACAGGCATGCTAACCTGGAAACATTAAACTGCACATCACTTGAATATGAGACCATTCTGAAGCAAATAATTTTCACACAACAATAGATATATAATGTAAGACTCTTGAATGAATCCCACAAGGATTGGAACAATCATCCCCAAGCATTCCTACTGATTCCCACTGATCAGTTACTAGCCATCCCCTTTAAGCAAACAGGTGAGATATCTTCTGTAATGCCTGTAAAGGAGTTAGTTTTCAGTACCGTTAACATTTGTGTCTTTTTTGAAATTCATGAAATTCTTCCGTTGAGATGTTTTCATTGCGACTGATTGACAAATTGCCCTACATTGACGTAAACAAGCACTGAATTAATCAGTGTTTTATTAGTACCCATGATAAAAAATCATGGACGTACATAATCGCGAAGGATTTGATTCTACGACCTCCTGATCACCGGACACGCGTCAGATGACCGGTGATCAGGAGGTCGTGGGTTCGAATCCTGCTCGAGTATGTACGCCCATGATTTTTTATCATGGCTACTAATAAAACACTGATCAATTCAGTGCTTATTTTTGTCGTTGTTCAGAAAATACTGTGTGGCAGTCTGTGCCTGGTCTGCTAAGTCTGTTTGATCATCTTACTCATTCTCAAAAGAACAGAAAAGAAAAGAAAAGAAAAGAAAGATAAAAAAGACCAGGAAGCTAGGATTAGTTGTCATGTGTTTGTCACAGTGTGTGTGTGTGTGTGTGTATGTACAATACAATGGAGGAACACATGATCTTTGTTTGATGTTGTTGTTCCAAAAGTTTGCTTAATCAGGAAGGCATTAATAAAGGGTCTGCTCCAAAATGCAACAAAACGTACAAAGTTCTGTTGAATTCACAATGTCGACATGAAGAGAAAATTTACTTGCTGTTCATATGATGTATGTTCTGTAGAGATAGAGGAGGTTGTATTTATCAATACAATTTGGGAGCCAGATTGTCAGAAAAGGGGGGGGGGTGGGGTGGGGAGGGGCAGTGTAGAGATTTGTTAGGGATGGGCAGATGGTTTAGGAAAGTGTGCATGTCTCCCTGCTCGCTATCCGAGAGCGATTTCCTGGCACAGCATTTGATGCAGTGTCTCTTTGTGTACATGGATATACCAGTAGTCAAAACATTATGTTGCACTTGTCATCACATTTATAAATGTTGGTCTTGTTTTAGAAACCTTAGCTTTCAAGTGCCCTTAAAGTACACAGAGATTTGGTAAGGGGTACATCCAAAGTAGAAACTGGGTCTGAAAACACATTATAAACCTATATCTCTCCTGTGCCTTATTTCATTAAATTCTTCCATGATATAAAAAAAAAAAAAAAATAGTTAGAAAAATGAGGCATAACCTTGTTGTACTTCTCCACCACCATTGCCAACACTTGGTCTCTTGTAATTATAGCATTTGCCTTGAGAGGGACTTGTTAATGCAAGAAAATTATGGTCAGTCTTTCGTACGTGGATCAAATGCAGCATGTTTTTAGTACAATGAGCATATGAGACATTTGACATACGAGCAGATCCGAACCATTCTCAAATACTATGATACAGATTCTGTGCATGAATTTTTTGCATTGATTTTTGATATGTTCTTGTTTGCTTTGAATTTCTTAAAGTGATGTACATGTAAGTGCATGGTGGCTTAACATTTTACTGTTCTTGCTTCCTTTCATTCCTCTTGTTTGTTTGTTTGTTTTTCCCCTCAGGCCTGTAATGCACAAGAACGTACGGTATAACTGCAGAGTTATATTTCTGAACAAGTAAGTGCTCCAAGATTATATTGATTACTGAATGATTTAAAAATGTGTCCATGGAGTACTCTGTCGAAACCCTTTTAAACTTGTTGAGTCCTTGAGGGAATTTGCTGCAAAAAATACCATCTTGTCATCAGCATATTAGCACCTCTGAATATCACTGCATAACTTTCATTTGAAAAAGATTAGATGATACTGGTTAAGTTCATCAGATTTGTACAAAAAGAGAAAGAGATATACAAAAATTTCATATTGTTAGAGACACAGGGCTAAACTCTAATCAGCTAAAATTTGTTGCCAATTTAAGGTCCAGGTATAAATTGACCACTTTAAGAGATGTTGTTTGAATTTTGAACTGAAACACATGATTATGATAATTATACATGTATGTAAACGGCAAGGAGCTCAAATGAAAAAGAACTGTTAACCCGTTAAGGACAAACTGATTTTGCTGTAACAAGCATTTTCCATTGACGCCTTCCAAGTATACTTAGGACTTGGCTTTAATGGGTTAATTTTACGTCACAATACACTAACAGTAAATAGTTGAAATTGTAATGAAAAGATATACTAGAGAAACATTGGTGCTCATGTTTGTTTGATGAAAATAATATGTAAAATTGGTTTTTAACTCTATTCAAGGTTCTCACATAAAGCTGATTTGAGATAACAATAACCATATGTGATAGAAATATTCATACAGTGTGTATGTATGCAACCTGCAAAACAAATATTTTTGCTCTTAATCTTTTGAAAGTTTTACACAACATTGCAGAGTATCATGAAGGTTTAGAAGTTTCAGTGGTACACATAGGCTATGTGATAACCTGTTTTAGAGCACACACCAAGCTTTATTCAAAGGACATTTTGCTGTACATCCAAATCATAATATAATTGATCATCTGCTTTCATATCTACCTAATAGAACATAAACTGATAATTTCAGAACTTCCAGTAGTTTCCAAATTCATAGTGAACAGAGAATTAATGTCGGTTCAAATGTGGATTCAAGCTAATAAGTTATCTCTTAATGTAAACAAAACTGTTTATATGTTATTTAGTAACTCCGTTACGCATTTGCCTGGCGATATAAAAATGAATAATGATTGTTTGACTCAAGTTGAATCGTCCAAATTTTTAGGTCTTTATATTGACCATGAATTAACATGGAAACATCATATAGATTATTTGTCTAAGATGCTTTTGAGAAATACTGGGATCTTAAATAAGCTAAAACATTTTTTTCCCAAGTATATTTAAAAAAATTTATATTCAACGCTTGTTTTACCCTATCTCAGTTACGGTATACTTGCCTGGGGCAACTGTGCCAAATTACACATTGATAAAATTTTCAAACTACAAGAACGGGCTATTCGTTCAGTTAATCTAGCCGATTTTTATTGTCACACGAATCATTTTTTCTTTGAAAACAGACTCCTTAAAGGTTGCTGACTTGTTTTTATATAACTTAGGCACATTTATGTTTCAGTTATCAGCCAACGGCTTGCCTGACGTATTTACCCACATGTTTCAGAAAAACTATGCCGTCCATGCTTACCCAACAAGACAAAGAGATTCATTTCACCTTCCACGTACTCGTACACTCCTTGCTCAAAAAACAATTGTTTTTACCGGACCTAAATTCTGGAATGATCTTCCCACCGATTTAATCAATTGCTCTATTATGTTTATATTCAAACAAAAATTGAAATCAAAGTTAATAAATGAATATAATCAGTCTGATTAGAATTTTTCTTTGATATGTTATCTGCAGTATCCTTATTTAATGTATGATGAATCAACCTGCAGTTTATGATTGTTTGCTTCTGGTTTATGCTCCCATTATATAATCACTGCATCCGTACCATTGTAGTAACATATTGAACTCGTTATGAATTTGATTCTAGATATGTGTGAGTATATACTTGTGTATCTATATGCTAAATTAACTTTTTACCCTGTTGTTATTCCTTAGGTTCTTGTTTTTTTTTTCCTTTTCTTTTTCATCTCTTTTATTTTCTTTTTCCTTTGTACATTGATAATCTAGTTTTTATATAGTTTCGTCATTATTACTTTGTGTCCTATCTCCATTGAATGCATATCAAATTTACACTGGTATATTTTCTTGGAACCTGCGTTTACAAGCTTTGCTTTTGCGGTTCCATCATATTTCACAAGTTACAGAGAATTGTCTTATGTACATTATATACGCTGACACACTTTCTGTCCAAGCCCCGATTTATAACATATTTTGTATCTTGCTTGGTTTGTATTCTTTTTAGTGTATTTTGATGAAATGTATATCTCATGTGAAATATGAAAATAAATATGCTGGAACTGTTTACTGTGTCTCGAGTGTAAGACCGGTGCAGTTTCAGTTATTCAATTCAATTTGACCTAACTACTGTAAATGAGAATTAACAATTTTTCTGTTTGCCCATTGTGCACCGTGCAGAAAGATCATCCTCATCAAACCCAAGACGGACATGGCTAACAGCGGCAACTACAGGGAGCTGCGATGGTTCCAAGGCTGGGCCAAGCTCAGGACGCTGGAGCAACACTTCCTTCCTCGAATGATTGCTGATATTACAGGACAGGTGGATATCCGGCAGTTTTGATTGATTCAGATTGATTTTGATTTATTCATCAGGGCTATGTCGGGTGGGAAAAATTTGTGGGTGGGTGGAAAAGAGTAGGAAAATGTTGTGCCTAAAAATTGAGGAAACGGTAAGTATCGTGGTATGCAACATGTTGTGTACAGAATTTTGTTAGAAGAGAGTCTTTTGAAGGCTCCCCCCCCCCCCCTGGATTTCCCCCTTTTTTTCTTCTGGATCCCCCCTTTTTTTTCCATTTGCAGTGAATACAATTTTACTGCATTGTGAACCCAAATTCCGGACAGGATTAATATCTGCTGGGAACAAAATGTATTGTGCAGTACTCCTTGGTGATACTTTGTCCGTTGAAATCTTCAGAGAGTGAAGGTCATTCTTATGCCTTTTCTTATCTTTGTTGTTGTTGTTGCAGACAACAGTGCCAATCGGCGATGCTGTCATAGCAACCAGAGACACATGTATAGGAGCTGAAGTGTGTGAAGGACTATGGACTGCCAACAGGTAATAATTAATGTCTTCCTTTTTTAAAGGTAGAACTTGTTTTGACTTATCTGATTAAGTTACTCATGGTTAAGTTATTATTTCCACATGATTGTATTGATTCGGATCACATTTCATTTTGCCACTTAGTCTTGCATGTTATCAATTCCGACATCACATCAACTGCTGTAGCTATTAACATGTATCAATGCAGTGTCTAAGAATAGTTAGGATATGAACATTTAGAATGAAGTTACAAATATACCTGATATACATTACAATATCATACATGGCAGAGTAGAAAACTGTGGTTTGAAAAAACCTTGGCAATGTTGGAGTAAAACCTTGCAATGACATCTAAAATTACAATTTCCTGGTATTGTAGAAATGTCAGAATTAAATCTTATTGGAATGTTAGATTGAAGTCTTTGGATGAAGTGAGGGATTGACTGGTGCATTACCTCGTTTGATAAGGATTCCTGAGGCCTATTGCATACAATTTTTTACCTGAGAAAAACTCTGATATGGACTGAAGACTATGATTCTACCATTGTCTTTATAAAGAAAAAAAAAAAACCAACACCTGGTAAAAGGTAACATGAGTTTTCTCAGATAAAAAGTTTTATACAGTTGGTCCCTGGTGTGCAGTGCAAGCAATGCCTGTGGACTGCATATCTTTAAAATGTTGCTTTTCTTCTCTCAGCCCTCATATTGCCATGAGTTTAGATGGGGTGGAGATCGTCACCAATGGGAGTGGCAGTCATCACCAGCTGAGAAAAGGTCACCACCTCGCAGATCTCATCAGAAATGCAACCTTAAAGGTAAGTTTTGAAAGTGAATCGATGTACATTTTGTTTTATAATTCACCTTAAGGTTACAATGTTAGGGACTATAGTGATTATTTCTACATGTAGCTACCAGTTGATAAATGGTCAGCACTTACTGTATAAGCTGTTATTTTCGCGTACAGATATTTTTGCGAATGAGGAGGCCACAGACATTTTCGCGAGATGTTTTTGCAAACCGACACTGCACTTATTGTAAGTACACTATTACCCTAGTGCATAGTGACGTTTTCGCGTGTTGTTCAATTCGTGGTTCAAGAGGTATTTGCGATATTCACAAAAATAACAGCTTATACAGCAACAGATCTTATCAGAAATGCAATCTTAAAGGTTAGCTGCAAAAGTGAAATGATGCATGTTTTGTTCAGTCGTTCATCATTGAGCTACAATGTCTGGGAGCTTGGTGGTGATTTTTGTACATGGCTGTCCTGATTGAATCATTTTCACACTGCCGAGAGGGACATTGTGAGCAAAACACCATGTCAAAGGATGACCGCGCACCAGGCGGGACTTGAACCCAAGATGTGGTGATTACAAATCCAAAGCCTTTGTTGGCTTTTTGAGTGTTGATATGACCATGAATAAACAAACAAACAATGATAATGATAAAAAAAAAAAAAAAATCAGTTTTTGCTGGGCTTTCTCAGTGCTTCAGTGAGATGTCTTTTTTTTTTTTCTTTTGCGACAGTGTGGAGGGATCTACATGTATTCCAACCTGCGAGGCTGTGATGGGGAGAGAGTCTACTACTATGGCAGCTCCATGATTGCTGTCAATGGGGACGTCATGGTGCGAGGGGAAGAGTTTGCTTTGTCCGAATTGGTGAGTATTGACAGTAATCCTCGTGATTCTTTCTCAAACTGCATACAAGGTTGAGTGAATGAAAAAGAAAAAGGCATGGGAGGGATACCTTTTTTTCTTTTCTTTTTTTTTTCCTTGAACAGCTTATCCAAGAACTGTGAGTCAGTTTGTAAAAGTTGTGCAAGGAAGAAACTCGGTGCATACAGATATGCCTGCTTTTATGAAGGTTAATGTGTAATATCAATAAACCTGCGTCATGTTTTCCAAATAACCACTTGTACATCATGTCATATTTGACTTTCTTTGAATGTTGTTATTGTTCATGTGTATGAATAATTGATTTCAAGATTAAATAGTGTTTCCCTATCTGAAAGCTCTGGTAATGATATTGTTCTATGAGACAACTTACATGTGGACGAAGACACTCTTCTATCAAATACAAAAGCAAAAAAGACAGGCATGACTCATGATCCATTACCTCTGATAAACTCTTTCTCTGTGCATGCCTGTCAATTTTTACTTCATTTTCTACATTTTAGACCCACTCACACCGTTTTCTCCATTTTGAACCCACTCACACCAGAACATAGGCTCTGATCTTCATAAGAGTACACGTTTTAACACACGTTCACAACACAGTTTGTCTGTACTTGACAGGAAGTGACTACAGCGACCCTTGACCTGGAAGATGTGAGGTCGTACAGGGCACAGGCCTCCAGCTCATCAATGGCTGTGAGTATGATTGTCACCTTCTTCACGACATTGCTTTTAAAAGAAGGTGCATGTCCCGACCCACTGCATTAGTGTTCATCCAATTTTTCCATTTTCTTTCTTTAAGGCATCATAGGGCTATGATTTATAATTTTGAAGGAAATGTCCTCTTCTTGAAACTAAAGTTGAGACTCGCATTGTGCTTTGCATGTTTTTGCTCTTTGGGATGGTTCGAAATATAAGATTTTTGCCATTGTTCTTTCTATTAAATCGTTTGGTCTTCTTGGTTCATATGGTATTCTGCTTCTTCTTTTTTTTTCCAGTCATTGCTTTATTTTTCAACCAGCAGTATAATTATTACAGTCATTAATTGTGAAAGGTGTTGCATTTTTTATGTGGCAGCATGACACAGATGGAATTTGATACTTCATTGAAAACAAAAATTATAAGTATGCATACACATGCATACAAATGCGAACAACATGATACATGAAATAAGCATCCATACTAACAAAAAAAAGAAGAAGAAGAAATAAGTAACTTGTATGAACCTACTCTGATTTATTTTCTATATTATTTAGAGTAGGGCATGAGAATTTGTCATCCTTTCTCATAGCGTAGAGGCATTTTGTAGTAAAGCCCAAGATATGGTCAAACCAGTGGCATTTCCATGCCTAACTCTGTGCAGTGACACATTCCACCATAACTGAATGCTTCATTATTTAAATTGAAATGCAACTGTCTTTGATGGAGAATAGCTGTGCTATTGTGTCAATACAGGCTACCCGCTCAGAGGCATTCCCGCGAGTTCCAGTCGAGTTCTCCATCTCCAACGACCATGATGCCGTCGTCAACGAGTCGGCACAGCAGCAGTACAGGACGTACACTCCCGAGGAAGAGATAGCCTTTGCTCCAGCCTGCTGGCTCTGGGACTACCTTCGCAAGAGTGCTCAGGTGAGTTCAAGTAGTAACTACTGGTGCGTACAGTGATATGAATATCTGTTGAGGGTTTATGCACTACAGCATAAAAAGAAAGTCAATTCTTTTCTATAAAGACAGCAACACATGAATTATGTCCTTTGTTAAATGTCTTTTTTGATATGATATCACAGACAAGGCGGCCTTGACATAGGCCATGAAGAAAATGAACCATTCAGCCAGCCTGTGGGGAAAGATTGATGATAAATGACAATGATAGCAAGCGCATGAAGAACACTGTGCAGTAGCTCTTGTTGCTTTTAGCTATCATGAGTGTTGTACTTATGTGCCAAAAAAAAGTGTAGTGTGAGTTGATTTACCAACATTTAAATGCTGGCAGCATTCCTTTCATTTTTTGATGTTGTCACATCTCCTCCCAGGAACTCATGGAAGATAGGGTGGTGGAGATGCTTTGAGGAATGTTGGTGATGTTGCAATGATAAGTTTGAACCTGTTTGGGGCTTTGGACAGTATGTACAATGCTGTGGGGTTTTCTGTTCCAGTCAGCACTCAAAGCACACAAAGGGTTAATGTCTCTTTACAGGGAGGATTCTTTCTACCACTGAGTGGAGGTATAGACAGCTCATCCACTGCCTGTATTGTGCACTCCATGTGTAGACTCGTCTGCCAGGCAGTTACCGAAGGAGGTAAATTTCTCTACATTATAGTTTTATTGTTTTACTATATAATGTCCCCTTACACCAGCAATAGCGAACTTTCCTCTTACCAGGAAAGCATCGTGCATATAAGCTTTATTCTGACATTATACAGATATTGTGAAATGCAAAAATCATCTTTGATACCCGAGAATAAAATAGGTGATAATCAGCTTAAGATGCTCATATCGAATTTGAATATTGTGGGTATTTCCTCTTTCTTCAGTGTTTTTCCTCACTGCCCCCCCCCCCCAAAAAAAAGTAAACCACAGATAGGATGTTTGTTTGTTGTTGTTGTTTGTTTGTTTGTTTGTTTGTTTGTTTTTCTTGGGGGGGGGGGGGCAGAACAAACAAGAACATTACAAATGGAATATTGTAGAAGAAATCCTTGTTTTCTATTCTATTTTCTTCTACGTTTATGCGTACACCGAGTGTCAACGTATCGAGTCTGCGATGTATTTTCCCTGATTTTTTCCATCATAGAAATCAGGAAATTTTCTTTCCCCAAGCATTGTAAGTAATTCATCCAATATCTGTCCGCAATAGTGGCACCCGTAGGCATTGTCATTGGAATGAATGTTTCTACAATCTACAGCTGAATGATAGGAGGATTTATAGGTTTTTTTACAGGGGTCCAATTTATGCATTGTCATTTACAGTACTAGTATATTTTTCAGAATCAAAATAATCATAGAAATATTCCAATTAGTCTCAAAAGTGAAGAAATGTGTAGTCCCATATTGAAGAAGTATTGGTTCAAAGTTGTCTTGGATACACTGCAGTGGGTCAGTCAAGGGCCTGTCCGATACCTGTAGGTCCTGATCACTATCATGCTTTTCTCTCTGGAATGTGATACAATAGAGGAGACAGTGTTAGCTGATGTGAGGAAACTTGTGCGTGATTCCGAGTACATTCCAACTGAACCTCGTGAGCTGTGTAGCCGCCTGCTGGTGACGTGCTATATGGGTACAGTCAACTCATCGGAGGACACACTCAAAAGGGCTGAGGAACTCGCCGATCAGATTGGAAGGTGAGATGAGCAACTTGTTCAGGCTTTTCTATTAAGGTTTTGTAGGCATGCATAGGCTTATGTAGACTTGTGTGGGCTGCTGTAGTCTTGTGTAGTCTTGTGTAGACTTAGTGTAGGTTTGTCTATGGTTGTGTAGGGTTTTGTTGGCCTCTGTAGGCTTCTGTAGGCATCTAGTGGCTTTTGTAGGCTCTTTAGTTCTATGTAGGCATGTGCAGGTTTGTCTTCGGGTCTGTAGGCTTGTGAAGACTTTTTTAGATTTGGTGTAGGTATGTTTAATTTTTTTTAATGTCATGTAGGCTTTTGCATGCTTGTGCAGGCTTGTTGTAGGATTGTGAAAACTTGAGAGGTTTTGCATAAGATTATGCAGGCATATATGTGAGTCACATGTGTACACACGTTTATAGATCTAACATGAGATTTAAGGTTGATGTTCTGTAAACAATTGCTAATCAACTGCAACCAGTTGCCTTTCAAGCTTGACCAATCTAAGTGAATGTTTAGCACATTGAATTCAATCCACGTGATCAGCAGTCTTTTGCTGACCAGATTTTGGGTTGTGTGGCCCAGATAAGATGGTGAAATGAGTCCAGTTGAGGGAACTCAGATACACTTGACCCTTGTTTTCCTCTCAGATGCCTGATCAGTCTTTGCGTATGGTCATTTTTTAAAGGAATGCTTTCAAAAAGCACCATTGATAAGATGACAAAATTCAATAGACCTTTATCTTTGATTGTATAAATCTTTGTCCGTGTTTTCACTCTTGTCCAGTCACCACGTGTCGGTCAAAGTGGATGAAGCTGTGAAGGCAGCGGTCAACATCTTCGAAGAGGCGACGGGCAAGCATCCCCAGTTCAAGGTGAACGGCGGCTCACAGAGAGAGAATCTTGCCCTCCAGAATATCCAGGTGAGTCTAGTGGCATCCTGTCCAGTGGAATATTTAGAAACTAGACAAGTGAGATCATGGTGGAACAAGTGGACCACATTTGAAATGAGTACTCTCATTTGTCATCAGATAAATACTACATGTCTGTTGTCCGCGTAAGTGCATGCTCACGTTTGATATTTTGTCATAAAGCCATTGGTCGTATGGAACCTTGTCAGGGTGTTTAGGTGCTTCCTTTGCAGCCAAATGAAAATACAAATTGTAAGTCCACACAAATTTTCACATATATTCATTTCAATTTAATTCAGTTCAATTCACTTCAATTCAGTTCCATTCCATTCCATTCCATTCTATTCCATTCCATTCCATTCCATTCCATTCCATTCCATTCAATTCCATTCAATTCAATTCAATTCAATTCAATTCAATTCAATTCAATTCAATTCAATTCAATTCAATTCAATTCAGTTCAATTCAATTCGTTTCGTTTTGTTTTGTTTCATTTATGATATTGATATACATGTCACATTCATTTCTCTCTACATTAAGGCAAGAACCAGGATGGTGCTGTCTTACCTCTTTGCACAACTTGGTTTGTGGAGTCAGGACAGGCCAGGAGGGCTGCTTGTTCTCGGAACAGCCAACGTGGATGAGAGGTAAATAAAGCTGCTATGAAGTCTTCCTGATTCTGCTGGAGGCTCCCTGAAAACTTGAGATATCTCCCTTTATGTTCTGACAAAAGAATGTAATAGCCTCGGAGTCCATAACTTGGGGATTGTTTTACTAGTCTATTGTGATACATGAAACACACAAATGTCTCCCTAATTGCTCTTTGGAATCTCTGTGATTTTGATGTGGGAATGTTTACATCCCTTGGTAAATAGTATAGCCACTCTGGTTTATCCTATTGCAGTTGGAATGTAACATAGCAATGTAGTTTCATGGGTTGTATTGCTTCAGACAAAGAAATTTTGCTCTTTATTTATTAGGTAAAGGTAATGAAAGAAAAGGAAAGAAAACAGTTAAAATTTTAGGAAAAGTGGGTGAATGTTTGCAGAGTTATTGTATGCTGGTGAATCATAAACATGGTATGCTTTTAGGCATGTTAAATTACAATCACTAGACCATGTCATTGTGTCTCATTGCATTTGCCAAATTTCTTATATTTGGGCCCGCTACAACAAAAGGATCCTAAAGTCGCTGACGGCTGAGCCGAGAAAATAGAGTTTGAAGTCACATCATCAAAATTGGTCGAAACAATAGTATTTCTGTTTTTGGCATAATTTTGTTGTCTAATGTTTTGTCTATCATCTGCCGAAATTTTGAAGCTAAATGATCGAAGGAAAGCCAAGAAATCAGCGTTTTTCTGGGCCATGATTTTCTGACTGTCAACGTAACAGAAACGTGTCTGAAGATTTGGATTTAGTGCCGCAGCTCAACTCCACCCCTAGCAACGAGGGAGTGATCTTATTGGTCAGTGTGTGGCATCTTGATTACTGATTGGTCCTGCGTAGACCACTGGTGCTAAGCTTGAATGAACATCGCGGAGGTCGCTGGCTAGGAGCATACCTTCTATTATCAAGCGGTGAAACTGTCTCGCCTCTCCTTGATCATGATAGCGTCGGAAGGAAAACTTTGAAGCCGGTTTTCTGGGAACTCTGATTTCCTCAACCACTTGACATGCGCTAATAAAAGCATTGATATCTCCGCAACCAAGTACTTTTATGAGTTGTGCCATATATGAAATTATAGTAGAAGAGTAAGGGAATAGTGTCATGCCATTTTCAGAAAATTGTCCTACCCCGGACTTTCGGATCCTTTTGTTGTAGCGGGTCACATATAGCAGCATAGAGTGTTATCCAAAACTTTTGAAATTTCGTAATTTTTAAAGTCTTTTGAATGTCTTTTGAGTCTGATTTTCTGTAAATGTCACCGGTGTGTGCTACTAATAGTACTGCAGTCACCGAGGCCACATATAAATGTGGGGTAAATTCCCCTTTAACATGATGGAGTGCAGCTATATGCAAGGTTACATTGTGAGAGACACCTATGTTCCTCTTTCTGCTGGCCATGTATTTATCTTGGACTTTTCTATGTACACATCAGCCTCCGAGGATACTTCACCAAATACGACTGCTCCAGCGCTGACATCAACCCCATTGGAGGCATCTCAAAGACCGATCTGAGGCGCTTCATAAACTACGCCATGGTGGAATTCAATCTGCCCGCCTTGCGAGGGTGAGAATGGTGATGTTCTTTTTTTTTTTTTGACCATTTTTTTATCTATTACCTCCGCCAAAGAAGGAGGTTAGTTACCGGGTTCGATTCCTAAGTCTCACTGAGCAATGTTGTGTGTAAGCATTCCGTCCCCTCTACTGAGAGGCAAAAAACTCTGTCCCTCGGATTAGACATTAAATGGAGGTCTCATGTGTGAGTTAGCCACGACTCAATCTCATAAATGACCCCACTTCATTCATTCATTGCAAATAAGAGAATGGTGCCAACTCAGTGAATTGGTCCCCCTACTCACCAGCACAAGAAAACGGGTAGTGAATTTGTTGTGATTGAAGTGTAGAGCAGAGTGACACTGAGATACAGTCAAACTCGGATACCTCGACGTCGGACAAGCCGAATATCACTTACCTCGGGGGCAAAATGAAAGTCCCGATTGTTCCTATGGAGTTTCCGTGTATTAAAATTCGCGTAGCTCGAAAAAGATAACTCGAAGTTCGGTTACCTCGAAGGGAAATCTAATGTCCCGATCTTAATTAACTTATTGTTTTTCCCAGCATATTGCTCGAATCGAAATTGCAAACATCACTCAGCATCTCCGATTAAGCGCGCGTGGACAGCCAAGACATGTCCCAAATGTTTTCACACTCGATTGTAAATATTCTGAGACTAGAACCATGGAGCTACTAACAGGGATTAGTAGCTCCATGCTAGAACAATCGCGCGCCCAAGAAGAAATACCCGATACACAGCTGACAAGGACAATCCCCAACACCTACCAACACACGTACATGGTATGCACATAGCACCCGTGCCAATGGAGTGCTTTACGATAGCACTATGCGCTGCCCCATCATTTGCTTTTCTTTAACCACTGTGTTTTGATTTTTGATCGAGACAGTCATACCGTGCGCGTAGATTTCGCAACCGTCGGGGCGCACCTGCTTACGTTGACAGTTATATCTTTGCCATTAATCACGCTCCACTGTCTAAACATCAATCTCCCTCGTAGTGCCTTTTTTTAAACTATTTTTTTTTTGCCTTTCACGAAGTTTACTTCCCCGAGAACGCAAGCACTGAAACCTTTTTTTTTTTTTTCCCAGCAATGCGATTATGAAAATCTGGAAGTATAGGCCGATCACAATGAAGAATAGAATACACAGGGCTCCGCACTTATAAGTTTTATCGGGCCACCAATATCATTGATTTTTATTTTCTGGTGGTCGAAAGTAAAATCTGGTAAAAAAAAAAAAAATCAGGAAAAACATTACAAAAACTAAATCGGTCCTACTAAACAGAGACAAATTAATATTAAGCATTATTGAAGTGATACAGATGCCCATGTCTAAAACAAATGAATAGAAAATTCAATCATCTTACTCTGTGTTTAAAGATTTGACAAATAGGCGTAGAGATTATTTAAAAAGTTGATGCCCATTATATTGAGGAGGTCAAAACTTAAGTTTGAAATGAGAAAATGGGAGCATTTGCTGACATTTGTTAGCATCCGACATTTGTTTTAGCATTGTAAAAAGCCGAAAGTTACCGTTATTCATTTTTAAATGTAAAAGCAAACAACCGACTTTCATTTTAGAATCTTACGGAGCTGAATACTATCCTAATCCATTTCCAAACGTGAAAGCAAACATCCGCTATTTGTTTTAGCATCTAACTGAGCGGATTAATACCATTAATCATTTCCAAATGTTAAATTTATTCTTGCATCGTACGGAGCAGAATATTACCGTTATTCATTTCAAACATCCGACATATATTTCATTATCGAACGGAGCCGAATGTTACTGCTGTCCGCTTCCGAAAGTGAAATGAATCATCTGATAATTATTTTATCATCGCATGGAGCCGAATGTTACTGTTTTTCATTTTTGAACGTCAAGGCAGACATCAGACATTTTGGACCATGAAACGTATAGCTGAATGTTACTGATATTTATTTCGAAATGTACCGTAGCAAATATCCAATATTTTTTTATCATCGTATGGGGCAGAATGTTACTGCTGTTCACTTCCAAACATGCCAAACGTAAAAGCAATCATTCGACATGATTAGCAGCTTCCGGAGCTGAATGCTATTGACATTTACTTTCGAACGTAAAAGCACACATACGGCATTTATTTTATCAGCGTACGGAGTTGAATATTATTGTTATTCACTTCAGAACATCAAAGCAAACATTCGACATTTATTTTAGCATCTTCCGGAGCTAAACGTTATTGCAATTTACTTTCGAACGTAAAAGCAAACATCCAGCATTTATTTCATCATTGTCAGGAGTTGAATATTATTGTTACTCTTTTCCGAACGTCAAAGCAAACATCAAACATTAATTTTACCACTAAACGCAGCTGAATGTTACTGTTATTCATTTCGAAATTTAAAAGCAAACATCAGACAGTTATTTTAGCATCATATGGACATGATGGAGCAGAATATTACTGCTATTTTCTTCCGAACATAAAAACGATCATCTGACATCTATCTTAGCATCTTCCGGAGCCGAATGCTATTGCTATTTACTTTCAAAAGTATAAGGAAACATCCGACATTTATTTCACCATCGTAAGGAGTTGAATGTTGTTTTTCTTTTCCGAACGTCATAGCAAAAATTCGACATTTATTTCAGCGTCTTCCGGAGCCGAATGTTATCCTTATTCATTTCCGAACGCAAAATCAAATATCTAACATTAGTTTTAGCATCATACGGGGCTGAGTCTTATCGTTATTCATTTCCAAAAGTATGAGCAAACATCCGACATTTATTTTAGTATCATACCGAGTCGAATATTGCCGTCATTCATTTCCACAATTAAACGCAAACCCCTGACATTTATTTTAGCATCTTACGTAGCCGATTGTTACCGCTGTTCATTTTCAAAAGTAAAGGCAAACATCCGATTTTTTTTTTTTTTTTTTTTTTTGGTGGCGCGATCGGGCCACCAAAATCTTTATTTCTGAAATTTTGATTTCATTTCCGATTTTCACTCAATTCATTCATATAAAAGTTGATTCAATTCAAATTGACAAGCATGCAAACAATCAGTAGGCACTATAACAGACACCATGTTGAACATCGATAAACGTCGAACATCGATAAACATCGGATAAGTCGAAGAAAATTCGACGTACGCGTACCTCGAAATTCGCGTACGTCGAACCATTTTCTTCAGTCCCGACGAATTCGAGGTATCCGAGTTTGACTGTAATATGAAATGGGCAAAGAAATACACATTTTCATACAGTGCACCACACCCATGTACACAGACACACACACTCACATGCACAATACAACAGAAACACATACAAATAACTCAAAACATGAAACTCGCCTGCGAGCAGCTGTTGGTAGTCCAGGGCCCTGTTTTATCGAAAGATATAATCGATTATAAATTCCCTTACCACACTGGCTGCCATAGACTTATGATGATAGAAGTCAACTACATAATCAATTATAACTCTTCATAAAACAGGGCCCAGGAATATAACAGTAAATATCATACCATTGTTCTGTGTAGAATCATGGATGCTCCTCCCACCGCCGAGTTGGAACCGCTGGACTCCGGCAAGATTGCTCAAACTGACGAGGTGAGTTTGGTCAAATCCTTGATGTACAGTGTATCTTGTTGAGCCTTCAATGCCCCTACAGGCTGTAGGTTGATAACATTGATTTTCGCCTGTCTTGATATACATGAACTTTGTTTTCTTCTGTGAAAAGGCTTGCAAATGTATTTGCATCTGAACAGAGTTTGGACTTTCTGTTGTGGTGTGAGCTATTGTTAGTTTCCAAACCCAATATTTGACTACTGTTAACGTAGGAGTATTCAGATAACTATTTTTGTGAGATAGTTTTCAGTCTTTTTCTTCAGATACATCACATTACTGATGAAGTTCATTTAAGTAGATTTTGAAAGTTTTCCTGATTGATTTTGAATGAAGAACGATTCATACAAACTTTGTTTGTATGAAGTTTGCATATTTGTTTTTCTTCTTTCTTTCTTTTTTGATTGTGGAATTTAATAGGCTGTTCAGATTTGTCTATGTTTGTAGTGTATCATTAGTATCATGCTGTAATCTTCTCTTTTTTTCTGTGCAAAAGTGGACATTTCACTGAATTACACACTCAGATTCATCCATAATTGCATGTTTCATCACCATGATACCATCTATTTCTTTTGTTTTCGTACTGTCATCTTTTCACACTGTATTGAGCTTGCTGTGCATGTAAACTATCCAGAGGCAATGTCTGTATGCCTAGACTCTTGCATTTGTATAATTAATTATGATTTGTTTCTCGGTTGAATGCAGGTTGACATGGGTATGAGTTATTCAGAGTTATCAACGTTTGGACGGCTGCGTAAGGTCAGCCTGTGCGGGCCGTACAGCATGTACATGAAGCTTGTGAATGAATGGAAGGACAAGTGTTCTCCATTAGAGGTAAATTCCCCCCCCAAAAAAAAAAAAATAAAAAAAAAAAAAATAAATAAATGAATAAAAAAAGATAGATAGATAGATAAATGATAGATAGATAGATGAATAAATGAATGACTTGATTAATAAACTAATGAATGAATGAATAAATGAGGAGAAAACATTTTTTTTAAATACAGTCAAGGAAACAAATTTTGAACAGTTTCTATTTCATACATTACATTGCCAAAACTGATTTCTCCGGCATTGGTACAGCTGGTTTTCAGAACTAGAAAAAAAGCATAAAGGACAATGTTATATACATGTATGTTTCTTATATAAAAATGTAGCGTTGCATGATAGAAATACTCAAATTATTTTAATCATTACACTCCCTGATGTGTTCAGTGGTTAGACAACTTCCTGTATGCTTTGTATAAACTGTTTTTGAAATGGAATTCTATTCTCATGTAAGCTAAATATTCGCAAGTTTTTTTAACTGTAATTTCTGAATAAGTTCTGAGTTTGCTCATACAATACTCTTCACCATGTAATTGTGAAAATCTTTATCTCAACCTTGTGGAGGTTGGCAGTTTAAATTTTGAAAGAAAAAAAAAATGAACTGTAGATTAAACCAAAAAAATCCTCTTTCTATAGGCAACTATCTTCTGATGTTCTGTGTCTGTCAGTGAAGACTTTTCTTTATGAAATCTTGCAGGTTGCTGCCAAAGTAAAGCACTTCTTCAGATCGTACTCCATCAACCGACACAAGATGACAACTCTGACCCCGTCCTACCACGCGGAATCCTATAGTCCCGACGACAACCGATTCGACCTGAGACAATTCCTCTACAACCCCTCGTGGCCGTGGCAGTTTCGCTGTATTGACCAAGAGGTGAGAAAGTGGACGTTGAGATAAACTGCCTGCCCCATTTTTTGCATAATTTCAGTATATCAAGACTTAACCCTAACTAGGCCGGGCTATTTAGGTAGATCATAGAGCTGGGGGGGGGGGGCCTCCCAGGCCCCCCCTCCAGATCTCGGCCGTCAACCGCGCAATCGCGACGAAAATTGGCACACATGTTGCCTATGATGTAATCTAAAGTACCATGAAGTTAGATTTTTAAAAAATTATCATTTATGCTAAATTATGCTAATTTATGCGTAATGATGCATGAAATCAGACAATTTGGTATAAATCACTAAATAAAGCTCAAAATGGGCATATTTTTTGTGGAAATATTCTTTTCAGTGTTCTGAGCAAATATAAGAGAAAAAAATTATGCCATCAGAAAAAATTTCCTAAGTGTTTTATTGTTTTTTGAATTTCTTATGTATTTCCTTGTTTTTTCGATTTTATGTTTTTCATTGTTTTTTCGATGAAACTTGTCCGCGACATTGTTCCGAACAAGAAAATATGTTATTAATTGATTTTAATCCATAAAACCTCAAAATAATCATGCTTTTATGAAATTTGCCTGTAAGCACAGTTTGCATTGAAATTGTACACAAATTCACGTTTTGAGCAATTTTTGGTCTGACATGCACGTACATATTTATGCGCAACTTCGGAACCGGGCGCCCGGGTATCGCAAATTTGGTGTCAAAAGATGCGGGAGACTCGAAAGAAAAAAGTCATGAAACGTCGCGGCGATAGCTTTTCGCGTTAGCGATACATCGCGCGGAACGTCGGGGGGGGGGGGGGGGGGCCTCGGAGGCCCCCCCCCTCCCCCCCCCCCCCGGCCTAGTTAGGGTTAATAAACAAAAATCAAACGAGCATTTCATTATACAACTACATGTGACAATAGTTACTACACTGTAATGTTCTTTGCTGTATTGAAACTGTTTTTCCCTTATCCACTCACACAGGCTGAGCGACTCCAGCAAAAGGTTGATGCCCAAAACAAGACCAAGGACGATGCGGTCAGCTCGTCCAGCCATGACCGACGCCCAGCTCACCATGTGACCACCATCACGAGCATCGGCAGCCAGCGCACAGTGCAGGACACGACCAAAACCATCGATGTCGACGACCAGCACCTCGACGCCACTAAGCTGAAGTCAGCAGGCGATGGCGCACCAGTCAACCTGATCGATGACGACGTGAGTGGGTCAGAGGCTGGCGAAGAGTCGGCGGTGGAACGTGGCACTCGGAAGAGGTCAAGCGGAGTCGCACCAGATCCAGACGATACAGGACTGGACATGAGCAGCAGCAAAAGGGCAAGGTCTCTCAACTCAAGTTCCAACAACAGCAACGACTTGGAGACAAGTGTCTTACAGAGCATAGGGTGCCTGGTTCAGGAGAGTGTGAAGTAATAGGTTGTGGAAGAAGCCTAACTTATGTATCATGTCTGTTCCTATTAATGTGGTATGCATGTCTGCCAATTGCATGTCGCATTCAGTGTTTGTGAAGTCTTCTATTTGTGTGCATGCTGTGGAGTTTTTGATAGATGATGAATGAATCTTTTTTTCCTACTTTATTTGTGATGATCTAGATCATAATTTTGCCCAATCATTGCCATGAGTTGAGTGAGAAGATATTCCCATTCTTAAAATACTTAAAGAATCCTAAAGTCTACTCTAAAGTCATTCTTGACAGGACCGAGAGAGATGCATGGACTTTATATGCGTATTTGCCTTCTGTCTGTACAGAAGAATAACACACGTAAGACTACGATTGTAAATTTGGACTTACTTTCATTGGCTTAGCTGATTATTTAATTTACGTGCTGTAGACTGAAACTGAGTCGACTGTATGAAGTATTAATGTACTGTGATGCAAGCATTTAAAATCTCTGATCTGAGCGTATGAAGCATCACAGTAACTGCAGTCTCTGCTGAATGTGCAGGTGTGCAATGTTTCTTCATAAAGTAGTGAGATGGTGGGACTGGCACATGTGGAGAGAATACGAAGAGCTTCTCAGACCATGTTGAGAGTAGTATAAATGTGTTACCATCTGTGATGGTCATAACAAGTGACCCAAATATTTCTAAATATGAAAAATGTGATACATACACACATTATGTAGAAAACTTTGATATTGAATATCATATTAAAAGAAACATAACTTTTTACATGACTTTGTTGAAATTAAAACACTTATGCCCATTTAATTGTGAAACAATGGATTGTTTCACAATAGCAAGCGATTCTTGGCAATTTAAAGGGGAAACATTGGAGTATTCCCTTAGCAACAGGCCAGTACAAGCACATCAAGGAAAGCAAAGCAAAATTTGGGTAAGAATTTTGTGTTATGTGGGTTATGCTTTATGCGAGCTCTTGAATAATGTTTACATGTGCAATATGAGACTATTGGGTCACCTAACTTTTACAAAGTTTCATAAAAGTTGAATGATGTCTTGAATTAATTCATCTAACTCTCTTTCTAAATGAAACATTCAGTATTCACTTCTATGTGGCAGTTGAAGATATCATTTTCTTTTGAACTTAAACAATAAAGTAGATTTCTATCAGTTGGAAATGTTTATGTAAATATTTGCAATCATTTGGCATTTTAGATATGATGCATTTAAAAGAAGAATACAATTTGCTCTGTGATTGTTGAATTTTCATACTTGCTGTACATACTGTACTAACATTTGTAGCCGTGTACTTATACTGCATAGTGGAGTATTTGAAACCCATGCTTGGAGTGTTTCAAGTGGGATTTAAATTGAAGGATATTTGTGGTTACCATGGAGACACAATTTACACTGCCTTGCCCAGGGAGAGGAGTTGAGTAAATACTCATAAAAGAGAGGTGACATCGCAAAGGGGGTGATTGGAGGCCAATCGTCACAACAGTGAACTACAGTGTATAGCTCTGCCATTGATTTATTCAGACTGCCTTGTTTAACACTCTACCCTTACACCTTACACTTCGGTGTAGTGTGTAATATGCTAGACTCGGGAACATGCCAAGTTTTGAATTCTTCCCATTGTGAAACATCCTGGCTTTTGCAAGGTGGTTTAATGCCTAACAAAGTCTCTCTTTGCCCATGTGTACAAGTGGATACTTCGCAATGCTGGGTTAATGATAATGGTGATGCCCCCTGAAAGAACAGTGCAGAAACTTAAAAAGGCTACTACAGTAAGATCATAACACTACAGTGCGACCTCGATAATCCGGCCTCCTTTTATCCGGAAATGTCTATTATCCGGACGCGTTCACGCAGTGAAGGGCATTTTTTTTCATCCAAAAATTGAGAAAAAACAGTGACTTTAACATCTTTTCATGGATCTATTTCACTAATTTCATAAGATGTGCATGATAGGTTTCTCAATATCTAATGAGGTAAAACATGTATGATTTTCACATAAAGACATGTGACCCGCTACAACAAAATGATCCTAAAGTCGGGCGAGGTCGATTATTTGAAAATTACATGACTCAATTCCCTAATCTTTCTGCTTTAAATTGATATATAACACGTCTCATAAAAATAACCGGCTGCGGAGATATCGATGTTTAAAAGAGAGCATGTCAAGACGTCTGGGAAATCACTGTTTCGAGAAAAGCGCCCTAAAAGTTCTCCTTGCGACGCAATCACAATCAAGAGACACGCAAGTCAGTATTCACCTCCGGACAATAGAAGTTAAGCCCTAGCAACCGCCGAAATGCTCATTCAAACACAGCGTCGGCGGTTTCCTCACCGACAAATCAGTGACCAGGATGTCAGGAGAAGCGGCTAGGCATAGCGCAACCCGCCCGCACACACCAGTCGACTGGGCAGTGTGCGAGCTTCACGCTTCGGTTAGCGGCAAGCAGCAAACTGACCAATGAGATCACTCTGGTCGTTGTTAGGGGCGGAGCCTATGTGTGGCGCTCAATCCAAATGTTCGAACCAGTTTCTGCTTCGTTGAAACGCCAAAAAAACATGGCCCAGAAAAACGCTATTTTTTGGTCTTTCCTTTCATCATTTTGCTTCAAAATTTCGACAGATGATAGAAGACATGTCAACCTCTAATAATATGTCAAATTCAGAAATTTGTAAGTTTTGACCAATTTTGATGCTCTAACTTCAAACTCGATTTTCACGGCTTCGACCGTGCGCGACTTTAGGACCATTTTGTTGTAGCGGGTCACATATACTTTATTTTTGTGAAGAAGTTACTACAATTTTGCGCAGGCTAGCATAGATTACACCACTGTTGCAGGGTACGGTACCTGCCTAGCTGCCAGTGCACTGGGACGGCAGCTTGGGCGGCAGCTATATACATTAATATTGAGTCTCCCATGTCCGGCCAATTTGCTTATCCGGATGAGCGCTGGTCCTGACATGGCCAGATAATCGTGGTCGAACTGTATGTCATTCTCTGTTGTTCTAATGTCAGACTTCATGAAGAAATACCCAAATGCGCACGCGTGACTACTTTGAAGAAGTACCAAATTCGCATGCTGTGACTCCAATATATCTATACTGAAATGTTCATGTTGTATGAGTTATAGTGTAGCATAAAGAGTAAATGTGTGTGATAACCTGCTTGTAGGTTAACCAAAGACTTTGTGTTTGCAAAATGTGGTGCTGTAGAAACTGTACAAGGTCATTGTGTAATGTAGCAGCAGTAGTTCAGGTAGAAAGTTGTCCAGAATTGAATGAAAGTTTTTACGGTATAAGCAGACAAATTAAACAAAGCAGAAAATGGACTTGATAGAGACAATCAAATTCAAGGCCTGTACATTCCACACTTTTCAAATGTGAACTATAATACCATTATGTTTGTCTCAGTTTATGCAGAACAGTCCATGTCACAACTGGCACGATGCAAGATGGTGTATTCTTTTTTAACAGTGGAACCTCATCAAAGAGAGGTTGGATACCCTTTTATCACATGGTGATTTTGTAGGTTTAAAGTTTTACATTTCTTTGTTTTTGTACCCTGATGTAGTGAGAAACAAGGTACAGTCAACCTTGCCCAAGTCGAATCTATTTGGACTAAAGAAATAGTTTCGACTTAGAGAAAATTTGACTTATGAGGGATTAAAATCAGTAGAATGTAAAGGGGACTTGGACCTAGGCAATTATTTGACTAAGGCCATTATTTGACTTATGGCGAGGTCGACTTGAGCAAGGTTGACTGTAATTGTCATTGTTAAAAGGTACTCATGATGAGATTCCCCTGTAGCTGCCATTTTGTTTTCAGCAACCCTTGTTCAATAACAACAAAAAACAAAATAACTATGAAGTATTCCCATTTAAGAATCAATTTGCAAATTGTGCGTGCCACTAGAAAAAAATTGTGATATGTTTTATATAGTATGACTTCATTTTACATGTTATACAATGTGATCAGAAATGTGGTGTTGATAGAAATAGGTTCACAAATCCCTGGCCAAGTTTAAGTATAGACTTGTGAAGAATTTCCAGCAAATATGATATTTGTTTATTTATTTTCTTGTTTCCTCTTTTAATGCATGTGGAAATTTCAGGATTTAAAGGTAGGGAATCCCATTTGCATGCCTTAAATGAAGGGTTGTATAAATACAGTGGTATGTTGAAGAGAGTATCATTTTAGAAACTCCCATAAAGTATTGAAAGTGGAAGGTAACATTTAGTACATTTTTATTGACCGTTAGATTTTGAATTGAATTTTTTTCGGGGCTCACCGTAAATTCCAGTACATTACTAGGCTACCTTTGCAGACCCATGCACTGCATGTGTGTCCATCATGTATATTTTGTGAAGAAAGTTCATCAAAACTTACAAACATTTCTATATACATTCTTGCCACACACTCTATATGTTATTACATCAGCCCTTATACTTTAAGATTTGTGTTTATAGATAAAAAATACAGAAGACTGCAACAAAAAGGCTTAAGCGTGGCTGACACACAGAACTACTGAGTAGTTGAGTTTTGTGCATTATTCAAATTGTAGATAACTGTTCACTTCCAAATTTCTCAGCAGTGGCCTAAACAAGTCCGCTGAGGCTCATATTTAATGTTTTGCTGCATTTTGGGAGGTCTGTAAAAGGTATCCCCTACCTTTAAGCATTGTTAGAATTAAGATAAGATAAAGATCATAGCTTAATTCTAAAAGCCTCTGCTGACAACTCTGAACACAAGTTGTTTGTTTGTTTGTTTGTTTAAATAATGGCCTTTTCTTTAAGAGGCTTGGCACAGCTTGGCTGGGAATAATATTTTGTTTGTGAATTACCAGTATGCATCAAACTTGGATCATGCAGAGCTGCTGTGTTGCTCTCTGTCTGTATCAATTAGGCTTTATATGTAGAAATCATGTCTCGTCAGAATGTTGTCACACTGGGTTTGAAGCAAACAATTGATAAGCAATACTTACATTTTTAACCTGTTAGCTGTTATATGCAGTGTGTGCCTTCAAAATGGAATTTGTTTATGTATATATTGCAGTATGCAGCTTTAGAACATCTAACTATAATAAATCTGTGAAAATATTTGTTGTTATTTTCTTGTGCATGAATGATAGATGCAAATAAATGTTGACTGCCTAACAGACAAATCTTGTGTGTCATCCTTTATTAGTTGCTTTCACTTTTGTATTACTGTGGTGAAGTTTGTACAGTGCACTCCCATTATAATGAACATGGTTATAACGAAATTCCCATTACAATGAAATACAAATTCAGGCCACAACGTTATCAGCTCTATGTTTTTTATTTGTTTGGTTATAACAAAATTTCAATTTAACAAAAGCAAACTGCCAGTCCTGAGGACTTGGTTATAATGGCAGTCCACTGTGTTAAATATCTGGTACCATGGTAATTTGTTGGCACCATTTTCATTAGCAAAATACCATGGTAACAGATACTGCAGTAATTAACTTGGTACAGTTGTCATTCATGAAATACCATGGTATTTCTGGTAAGCACTGCTCATGCACATATCTTCATCAAGGAAAAGATGGGAATTGTGTCAGGTCACGTGATAAATACACTGCTGTGCAATAGATTGGTGATCCATGTATTTTGTGACAAGGTTCACACACTCTACTCTGGCTTGAGTATTTCATGTGAAGTTTGATTTACCTACCTAAATACCATGATGGTATTTCACTGTGTATTTCGTGGTCTATCACGCAGTGTATTTTTCATTCATATTACAAAGTAACGTGCTCTGTCCTGACTAAATGCCTTAAAGTGCATTGTAATTTCTTTTGCACACTTTGAACTAGGGCACATTACATGACATTAATGGAATGATTTGTTCCCTCCTCCCCCATGGCCTCATCACACCTTCCCCAAAATAGAGACAAAAGTTGACAAGAGTGAATTTTCTTTGAAATTTGCTAAAATTTTGAGCTCCTCATCTTTCGGAGGGAGATGGAGAGGAAAAAGGGATATTTACCTTGGCACATGCACAGTACACTGTGTCATATAAACTATACTCGTCTAACGACATACAGGTAATACAACTCGATTACACGTACATGTGCATGGCCGGTGGAACCAGGGGGGCCATGGGGGCTCGGGCCCCCCACAAAGGGGAGGGATGAGCTGAGGACTTTTTTGCTTATTAGCTCATGAAACCCGGAAGTGGCCCCCCCCCCCCCCCCCCCCCCCCACTTTTGAAAACGCTCCGCCGGCCCTGATGTGTACATCTTTTTGCAACTTCACATTCAGAGTGAGAAAGCAATCATCATGGCTAATCTTTATCAGTATAATTGTTTTAATAGAATGAGTATGAGTATGAGTGAACTACACCTAATTTAACAGCTTGTGGCAATGACATATTGCAGTCAGTCCAGAGGAGGTCGAGTCTGTAAAATTCAACACACAACAAGAGTTCATTGCCTCCCCCCCCCCCCCAAAAAAAAAAAAAACAAATGTCGAATTGACTCACAAAGAAGTAAACTTTGCACTTAGAAGTTCTTATACTGTACTTTCTGACAGCAATAGTACAGAGGTATTTATTACAAACAATGTTGATCAGACATTTTCAGGGGCAGTTTGAAACGGAGAAGACAAAAATCAAGTGTATGCAATCTGCACTGCATACATTGAATAATGATGATGATGATGATGGTGATGATGATGATGATGATGATGATGATGATGATGATGGTGATGATGGTGATGGTGATGATGGTGATGATGATGATGATGATGATGGTGATGATGATGATGATGATGATGATGGTGATGATGATGATGATGATGATGATGATGATGATGATGATGATGTCTTATTTACCCAGGGTAGCCTCTTCAGTGTTGTCACTGCTCTACTGGAGGGCCCTGCCATTATTTTTACCCTAGCGTTGCCAGAAACCCATTTATACACCTGGGTTGAGGGGGACATGGTGGATAAAAACGTCTTGTCCAAGGACATAAGTGCTGGGCGGGATTCAACCTCTGGTCCTCCGATCATGAATCAGGAGTCTTATCCACTGTGCCACAGAGCCCCCACGAATTGAATTGAATTTATCATAATTGATGACTATGTTTCCGTAAGATAACAAATCATTACATAAGATATTGTAATAGCTGTATACTGTAGCAAAATATTGCTCCTTAGTAAACCAGGGACTTTCCACAGACAAAAGATATAACTTGGCAACAGTCCGATTATGAGCATTTTTGTTTGTTTGATCGGTTTAAAGATAATAAAAAGTTTTGGTACCTCAAAAGCTTCCCTGAATTTCCTTGTCTTGGTTTGTGTTTCAGGTTAAAGTACGTTGTCTGTGAGAATTACTTGCCCCAAAGTGCTCTCATGTCTTAGTAATCATGCAATAATGGTTTCGTACCAGAGCCGACGCTGTACAGCGTCGATAAATATTGTACGAAACCACTGAGTGCGACCAGCAGCGTGCAGCCCATTGTACGCATAGCTAACTGCGACCAGCAGCCCCATACGCATAGCGTAATGGGGCTTCGCATTGTAGCATTCAGGATCATGACAGAATTAGTATCGCGGGTAAATGTCAACTTAAAATCCAAAAATTTCTTCGATTTGAAGACTTACCAATTAAGTTGAAGTATTGAAAACAGGCTTCGAACAACGTTTGGTTCTGCAAATAGTCCCTTTCTGTTCGAATTGATGACTGAATGTGACTCGGTCGAGAGGACCTTGGGAGAGCTACATACACTGGATACCATGGCCAGCGCATGCGCACACAAACATCTTATCCGTTCATGGATTTGAAATTTGTGTGCATGTGATGTGTTCGCATGCACTGGCTGTAGTATTCAGTGTACTGTACGTAGCTCTCCTAAGGTCCTGTCGACCGAGTCACATTCAGTCATCAATTCGAACAGAAAGGGACTATAGGCAGAACCAAACGTCGTCCGAAGCCTGTTTTCAATACTTCAACTTAATTGGCAAGTCTTCAAATTGAAGAATTTCTGGGATTTTAAGTTGACATTTACCCTGCGATACTAAATCTGTCATGATCCTGAATGCTACAATGCGAAGCCCGATTACGCTATGCGTATGGGACTGCTGGTCGCTATGCGTATGGGGCTGCTGGTCGCAGTTAATTGCATGATTACTAAGACATGAGAGCACTTTGGGGCGAGTAAGTCTCACAGTGTTAGTTATATGAAAGGTACTTTAACCTGAAACACAAACTAAGACAAGGAAATACAAGGACACTTTTGAGGTACCAAAACTTTTTATTATCTTTAAACCACCCACCTTTATATTTACTTCTCTATGAAAAGTTGAAATATATATGATCTAGTCAATAAAATCTAGATATCTTCATGACTGAATCAATCAATGAATCAGTGAGTTCGCATATTTTCCTCAAACGTACAACTGCGCTCAAACCCATCAATAAATTGCATATGCCACAGTACACATAACCATAACTTTCGTTAAAAACTTTTAATTGCCGCAAAGCTGGCAAATTTTCTCTCCAACTTCACTGACGGGTACAGCATTTCTAGCATAAAAACTTCTATTAAAAAGTTACCGGTTCATGGCCCTGAAAAACAATGTTTTCCAAATGCACTCGTATGTTGGGTCTCAGAATCATGTGGTACACAGGGGGTTTACACGGTGGCACAAAAAGAGCTGAAATACGTATGCTGCATTTTTGTTGTGAATACAAGCTCTTTGAGACCCTGGTGGAGAAAATCTTGCTGAGTTTGCCTTTGACACACAATCATTTGATGCAAAATACCGTACAGATTGCCCTGGACTAGTTTGCAATTGTATATGACTAAGCACATGAGTCACTGGTAACCTCGTACTACATGGAATAGTTGGGCCAGACGGTTATCCCTCTACAACAAAGAAACTGTGACTATTATAAAGCTATTTCCTCTGGATATGAAATGTTTGAGGAAGAAGAACCTGTTTCAAGAGGTACACAAAGATATTAATTTGAAAATCTGATGCATGTCTGTACCTGTTTCCATTGGCCAAGATGGGCAAGTACGGGTATACAAAATATGTGCTGGCCTGCATCTTGTGTGACAAGGTCCAGACAGCCAAAATCTTGTCAACATTTGTGGCACTACATGTGATAAACACAACTTGGCCAGTTTGCTGAAATACTGCTGGCATCAGGACAGAATGTTACCAGCCTAGACCAGTAGACCATTGGGATGACATCATTGTATTCTGGCATCCTTCGTCCATCCATAAAAAATGACCTGATGTCCGTAGGACCAACACACAACTCCTCTCAAAAGGTCTGTCCAGTCAGCATCCATTCACTCCAAACTGGGCGGCTGCAGAGACGATTTCTTCTTCTTCTTCCTCTTCTTGTGTTTGGACTTCCTCGCTGCCGATGACGAAGATGCCGACGACGTCCCCGATGCCACTGATGGCGTGACACTCTCCTCCGTATCATCCTCCTCATCTCCTCCCTGCGAGCATGCTGCTGGCTGCGTGTACGTGACTTCCGACGGGTGAGGAATTACAGGTTCTCTCAGGCGGTCCTCAAAACGTTTGGTCACTGCATCAAGACAAAACAAATGCATACTGCTTGATGCACCCTTGATAGATAGACATACTAGTGGAAATGTGAACACATTTTAAAGGTATCATTTTCCATTTGCAGATGAAACAAAAACCCAGCTTTAGTGCTTCAAAATAGTTCTAAAATGTGAGTTAGGAATAGAAACAACCAATGTAAAAATGTTTATCGGTATAATCAATGTTGAGTATTCTGAAATATACAAAATGTGAACAATATACAACTGACCTACACATATGCATCAAATGTGATAACATTTTTTAAATCACTACTCCCGATGGTAAACAATACCTTTACAAACAAAATAGCTTGACACCATGGAAACCGGTTATACAATGGCCACTGGTAGTGGGAAGGTGGGTCATTATATTGCGGTTTTCTCTTACCAGTATCCCAAAACAGGAAGATCTGTTCAATTACACCATTTGGGATTTAAAAAAAAAAAGTGTCATATGGCATTAGGTGTTCTGTTCCATTAGATCTTAATCAATAAGCTTCTGTATGTGATTGAAGTTCAAATTGGCCCACTTACCCGGTGCATGCTGGGCGAGATCCATAATCCTCAGGCTGTCCCTCTCACCTCCCATGGCAACAAGGAATGGAGAGTCTGGACAGAAGACAGCATTGTTGATCACTCCCATCTTGGGATCTTTTGACACGATTAGTGCTGGCTTGTTATCCTAGAGGGAAAGAACAGAAGACATATTAACTGTATTAAAATCTTAAAAAAAAAAAAAGAAGAAGACTGGATTAAAATTTTGTAACTCAATACTGTGATACCATAAATTCTCGTGTGCATGAAACTTTTGCAAATTTCGTGAGGAGCCAAGATTTGCGAAAGTAAAATGCATTTCCCAGGCCCCCCCTCCAGATCTCGGCCGTCGACCGCGCGAACGCGACGAAAATTGGCACACACATTGCCTATGACGTAATCTATGGTACCACAAAGTTGAATTTTAAAAAAATTATCATTTAGGCTAATTTATGCATAATGATGCATGAAATCAGACAATTTGGTATAAAGCACTAAATAAAGCTCAAAATGGGCACATTTTTTGTTTAAATATTCTTTTTAGTGTCCTGAGCAAATATAGGAGAAAAAAATTGCGGCATCAGAAAAAATTTCGTAAGTATTTTATTGTTTTTTGAATTTCTTATGTATTTAATTTTTTTTTGACTTTATGTTTTTCATTGTTTTTTCGTTGAAAGTTGTCCGCGGCATTGTTCTGAACAAGAAAATATGCTATTAATTGATTTTAATCAATAAAACCCCAAAATAATCATGCTTTTATGAAATTTGAATGTAAACACAGTTTGCATTGAAATTGTACACAAATTCATGTTTTTGAGCAATTTTTGGTCTGACATGCACGTACATATTCATGCGCAACTTCGGTACGCATCGTAAATTTGGTGTCAAAAGATGCGGGAGACTCAAAAGAAATAAGTCATGAAACGTCGCGGCGATAGTTTTTCGTGTTAAAGATACATCGCGTGGAACCCCCCCCCCCCCCCCCCCCCCCCCCGGCCTAGCTAGGGTTAAAGAAAGTTTCATATCGTGAATGTTTCTGGTTATAGATATTCAGTGTTTCCCTGTTATTTTTTTTCTCCTATCTCCCTATCCATCAAGCTATCTATGAATGCTTACATAAACAGAACACACAAGTTTGTGAGTCGCATACATACCTGGATGTCCCAGACTTTGTAGGAGGCATCGGCTGAGCAGGTCACCAAGAGGTCAGGGATGGTGGGCGAGAGGGCGACACCAGTGACTGCCTTCTCGTGGGCGTGGAGGCGGAACAGAGGCTTGTCTGTTCTGATGTCAAAGTTGTACACAAAGCCTTTCTCAGTGCTGGCCTGTAACAGAAAGGCAGAAGGGAAAAGATAATCAGCCAAGTGTTTTATATACAGTGAAAACTTGGTTTAAAGATAACCAAAACCAAGAAAGAAATTTGGATTGACTGAAAGCAGCAACATTAGTAGAATACATCAATGAAAGTTTGAGGAGAATCGAACAATCAATGCAAAATTTATGAAGTTTTAAAGTTTTGGTGTTGGAACCGCTGGATTAGAATCGTAGAGGTTATGGCGTCATGTGTGGACAACAATATAAATAAAACATAAAGGGAATTCCACAAAAATTCACTTTTCTAGCATAATGAAAGAGCACTTGACTAACTGCTTTCAGAAAGCAGGGGAAATAATTGCTATCTTTAACATATGTCAAAATCAAGTTGATGGAATGTGTAATTCTCATTGAAAATGAATTTTTGTGGAATTCCTTTTCTATTTTCTTTATATTGTCGTCCACATATAACATCATAACCTCTAGTAGTCTCCTCATCAAGCAGTTCAAACACCAACACTTTAAAAATTCATTATTTTTGCATCAAATGTCCGATTTTCCTAAAACTTTCACTGAAGTGTTCTACTAATGTTGCTGCTTTCACTCAATCCACATTTCTCTTGGCGTTTTGGTTTCTTTAAAAGAAATCTGGTACATTGTCATTCTTGATTTAACATCAACACATCAAACATTCTATGTGTGATCGTGGAGTATCATGTGCTGTTCTTCTGCAAAATGAAAATGGCTATAAATTCACATACTCTAAGTGACTCTGGGTGACAACGCTGCATCTGTAAAACTCACCAGGAAATTGAAGGGTTGATAGTGGTGCCACATGACCCTCTCAACCTCTCCATCCACAGACCAGGTCCGGAAGCTGTCATCGGTCCGACAGTCACATACAGTTACTCTCCTGGGGAGGAAGACACCAATTTCACAGTCACACTTCAAGAAAATGTGCAGATGGGTTTACACTAGTCACACTTCAAGAAAATGTGCAGATGGGTTTACACTAGTATCTAGTGTAATAAGGAATGGAAACACTGGGTTGCCTCTTTTCTATAAAGTGTGAGTTTGCAATAACTAATGTGTTTTCATCTTCTACAGGGACCAACAAATTCTTAAAAACTTTAATGTGACAGGCAGTATTTACCAAATGATAACAAGGCATTTTCAATATTGTGTCCATTTTATTTGATAAGCAGGCTATAGAAGACAAACTGAACATGTATTAACTTTTGTCAATAAAGAAATAAATAAGTATGGGCACTTTTCTTGTCTTGTCTTGTCTTTTTTCTTATACCTGTTCAACAATGCCAACCAGCTCTGTCTTAACTGTCTAAATCCAGGACTGACAATTTACTGAAAAGCCTTAATTCAGCCATTACACCATACTTACTCATCAAAGCCACCACTCAGTAAAGACTGAAGTTCAAATGGATGCCATTCTATCGTTTGAACCTGTGTGACAACAACAAAAACACGCTTAATACTACTATAGAATCAAACTTGCAAATGAACTCACCGGTTTTTCACTTCATACGTGTACTAACATTACAATATGTCCCCTTACATTGTACATCCCTAAACTAGACATACATTGTACATCTTGAAATTAACTCATTTGCTCATATGTATCTAGATCCTGTCAGAGCCTTTGTTATTGACATTCTACATAACTTGATTTTTAAGGTAGTGAACTCAAACTCTATAAATGATACCTGAACCTAGTTACATGTACTTGAGTATCCTGTCGAAACTTGCATTTTAGTGTGTTTTATCCATTCCATACATTCTATAAAACCAATATACTGTCAAAGACAGGGGGAAAGAGAAAGAATGAGAGAGGAAACTTGATTAAAAAAAAAAATCACCTTGTCTGAGTGTCTGCGTAGGGCTGAAACTGCCTTGCCTTGTCCAAGGTCCCAGAGCAAGACTGTATGGTCAGCCGATGCACTTGCGAGGCCATGGCCAAGTTGGTAGTTCCAGGACAAATCCAGTACAGCGTCACTGTGGCCAAGCGAAGCTGCGGGGACCTGATTATGTTTGAAATCAAGGCAGGATATTTCAGGAATCTTCCAACTTTAAACTTTGGTACTCAAATAATCTCTGATGCTGCAACCTCAAAGAGACACTATCATACATCAAGCGATATGGAATTAACTGGACACTTGTGGAAGTAATTGTCTACCCTTCCTATGCATTTGGTAATTTTTAAACACTTACAGGTACCCCCTGCAAGGAAAGAAGAGGAAAAATTAGTTAGAAAGTACAATTACAGGATACAGTGTTGACACTTCAGGCATCCATAGATATGAAAGTAAATATATCCAAGTCAAGAGAGTGTCATCTTGATAGGACAATGTATCAAAGCCTTTGACAGAAAATATAATCATATTAAAGCTTGGAATACCAGTATCCCATTTCTTGTTCACAAGACCTCTTTTCAAAGTACACATTCTTGCAAATTGTTCTCTTCTGTGAAAAGAAGAACATACCTTTTTAGATTTCTTCTTGACTTTCTTGCCCAGGGTATATGCCGGTTCTACTGAATTGATAATGTCTAGATCCCAAACTTCAATTACTGGAGTCATGTTGCCGATAGCGACCAGGTTTCCTGAAAATCAGTGAGAGAGAGGATAGCATATCAAGTACAAAATATCAGGTCCTGAAATCTGTCAGACTGTTCAGCAGATGGGAACTTTGATTTGCAAATCACGAATAGGTTAGGGTGGAGGAAAGGGAGAGGTACAGCAATCCGTAATAAGACACAAAGTCACTGCAATTGAAGCGATGAACAGTATGTTGACCACAAGGTTCTTACCTGCTCATGTCAAGGCCATCAAATAATGTCTTAAACAACAATAAAAATGGAAAAAAAAATCCAAGGAAAATTTCCTTTCTTACTGCACACATCCTCTGGCAGTCTGCACTAAATAGTACTTTGTGCTACAAAATGCCATCTTCCAAAATATATGGGGCATTGTTGGAAGGCTAACTGATGCTGTTATCAATCTTTTGAAATTCTTGTGGAAATACTGCATGCTTTGTACAGACATTCATAGCTAATAATCAATGCTGCTATGCTAACATCTTGACCGTTACCAAAAACCAAGAGGATCAGTACCTGGTTGTGCTTCCATGGGGTCAAAGTTCAGCCATTCCAGAGCAAGGGGGAAGGATGACAGAAGAATGTCATGGTGAACGTACAGCACTCCTTCCATCTCGTTGAACACTATGTGAATAAAGTAACAATATAAATCGTTCACTACAAATAACACTACTGACTTGTAATCTATGTTTACTTGAACAAAAGACACAATGCACAAGGACAATCCTAACATGTCATCCAGGAGGAGAAGGAGAGAGGAACAGTTGGAGGGACAGACAAGAAACAGTTCTGCAACTGTCTTTTTTCTGATATGATGGCTGATTGATGCACGTCAGCACATACGCAAATCGTAACAAATTTGTGCACCATTTCACAAGTAAACAAACAACAAAATGACACATACAATAGTTGCAGTTGTAGATGTTTACAGGCCAGCAATAGCCAATCAGCTCTAAGCATTTCACAGATTACTATGGTGAATGCAATTATTTAATCTTACAACAACTGCGGGCCACTTCATAAAAGGCAACCCTGACATTGCGAGCTGTCTGCCTCATGTAGTGTGATGTTCAAATTTCCCATCTTTGAGAAAACTTGGACTGTTAATTTACACGGTTACGCACGGTGCCCAATTATCTATAATCCGAATAGCAACAATAAAGTTTAAGTACACATAACTTCTAGAGACTGTTTGCTCACCATATACTTCTAAATTGGAGAAGTCCTCTTCAGCTTTCCCGATCACAATCATGTTGTCAGATGGTTTGATATTGATATCTTCTCTGTCGACATCATCTTCCTGCACAACAAAAGCACGAAATACTCCAGATCTGAACGCGCCTTACATCAAATGCTTTCTATTACAGTGGACTCCCGTTATAACGAAGTCCTCGGGACTGGCAATTTTCTTTCGTTATATCAAAATTTCGTTATAACCAAACAAATCAACAATAAAGAACACACAGTGGATAATTTTACAGCCTGAATTTCTACTGCGTTGTAACTGGAATTTTGTTATAACCGTGTTCGTTACAAAGGGAGTGCACTGTAGTACGCATGTCAAATACCTACACACAATGCAAATTGACTGCTCAAATACTGTTTCCAATGTCACAATCTATCATGTTCCTGATAAAATTCATGGCTACCATATGGCTACCAGATAAAATCCTCTGTATTCAAATACTACAAGTATAGTCTTTAATCAATTTGTCATTTTCAGCCTATTGGCACCCCAGGCTAATATATGGTATATTATTCTTCTAAAATGACATGCTTTTATTCAGCACACTCTCATTACAATGAACGCAGTAATATTGAAATGAGTGTTATAACAAAGCAAAAAATCAGGTCCAAAAATCATCATCTACACATCTTTATACACCTTACTATTAGGCTATAACAAAAATCATAATGAAAGAAAACGGTCAGTCCCGAGAATTTCGTTATAAGTGGAGTCACCTGTACTACGTTTGGTGGGGGTGGGGGGGGGGGGGGTGTAAATGAAGTAATGTGTCTGGGTTGGTAATTTGAAACACTACAAAAATTCAAAATTTCTTGTGCTCAGCATTACCTGACAAGTTACCTGGAGGAGGGCATAAAACATTTTGATAATGTCTTTCTGAAAGTTGTCTGAACTTTGTAGCTATAATTAAACAGTGTGATTATGCATCTTTTGGATTAAAAATCTGTCATGATACTGGAGCCTGAAAAAAAAAAATGGAGGGAAAAAAGATATACTAAAAGTGTTGTATGGATGCTAACTCTATGGTATAGTGATCAATGGTTTAATGAAGAAGAAAACAGAAGAATTTCTGTGCCAGGGATCCATCAAGCAAATTGTCAGTCAGTCCAGGAAAATGTCGTTTAAACATGACATCAACAGAAGGAATTGATTTGATTCTTACCAAGAACTTACCTCATCATCTTTTATACTTATGTAGGGATCATCATCATTGTCTGTGAAAGTGGCAAAGTTCCGAAACCCTGATCCAAGCACATCAGAGACTGGGGGAAAAAACACCCAAACAAACATATAGGAGGGTTTCATGTCTAAAGTTTGATATATTATGCATTCAGTTTATGTAATGTCAAAGCAGCAGTGCAATTTTGGCCAAACAAGATGTCCATCCAAAAATATTCAATCTATGCGAAGGAGAATGTATGTCACAGAGAGTTACTTTAGGCTACTGGCTAAGAACACAGGGCAAAGCTATAAACTTAAAATGCAAGCAAAAAGAAGCAAACTATCATTACTCACTTATATGATGCCAGAGAGTTAGATAGGCAACTACATCACATGGGGCCAAAAGACAACTAAAGAACGAACAGTCATGGGAATCAGCTTTTATTTAACACTACTCCCGATATCAGCTCTGTGCATGAAATGTCACAGATATAACATTTCTCTAGACCATTCTCTATTACCTGGAGTGCTAAAGAATTGAATCTGTCTTTCCACAGCTAATCCACATACAGTTTTTTTTTTTTTTCAAAGTGTTTCAGGTCATGAAAGAGCTTTCACCACATTCTTACCTTCTGGCTCCTGGTCGTACTTGTCCAGGCCATATTCTGCTAGGTCCGCATCACCATTGGCTCCTGCCTCTTCCATATCCTCCTGGCTTTCTCCATCTGCTGTGCCAGCCGTCCTGGTGGCAGCATCCATTTCTCCATCGTTCCCCTGATCCCCCACCTCCTCCTCATCATCGTTATCATCATCATCATCATCTCCCAGCATCAGGTTACTGAGGGACCTTTGGCTGTCCTCTACCAGAGCTTTCAGTTCATCCTTGGACAATTCCAGCTGCAGAAGATTGGACACTTACCACATTACTTCCAACAATATGAACTAGCTAGTAAATCTTCATATTGTGTTCAATGGATGCAGGGATTCTGTCACCGGGCAAAATATGAACTTCAGCAATAGAACTTAATTAATGCAAATTACACAGAATTTACATAAACATTATGCAAGATTTTATCTAAGAAGAGCATATTGAATCTGTAATGAAATAATACTATTAAATATCAATACAACGGGGAATTTACAGCAACATGATCTTTTTTCTTTTTTTTTTATTTGAATTTTCTGTTAATAAATATGTATTGCATTATTATCTTGTGACTTTAAAGGTACTGTTTATCAGTGAGAGCAGTCACAATTTTTTTTTTTTTTTTTTTTTTTTTTAGTTATCACATTTGATGCATATGTGTAGGTCAGGTGTCTCACAAAACATCCTACCATATAAATATTTGCAATAAAGCCTAAAATATAAGGAGATATCTCTATTTTTCCCAATAAACCAAACTGTAGATGGTTTAGTCTATAAAAAATTCTATTACAACTACTGTTCCCATTTGTATATTTTGCAATACTTAACGTTGATTATACTGGTTCATTTTTTTAATTTATTATTATTTTTTTTTTTTACATATTGGTTGTTTCTATCCCTAACTCACATTTTAGAACTATTCTGAAGCACTAAGCTGGGTTTTTGTTTCATCTGCAAATGGTAAATAATGCTTTTAAAGCTTGGCACTTTTTGAAAGCAAGGGACCCTCAAAGAATATCAAAACCTATACACCTGATGGCCATTGATGGAGAAACTCGAGAAATCTATTACTGTTTGTCTATTTCCTTATATAGCCTCATATTACTTCTTATCTCAAAATCACATTGCAATCACGCATAGTTGCCTTGCCTTTGGATGTGATAGGGTTAATAGAATCAATGTTCAGTGGTATTACCACCTTGCTGCACCATACAATTAAACTTTACCTTGTCTGGAATATGCTTTGCAACGTTTCTCCTAACCCATGTCAGACTTGTTACAATAGCACTGGCCATGGCTTCTCAGTGTCTCAGCAGATTCATGAAATGAGCCTGTGACAAAAACATACGAGAAACAGAATTGATGCAAGTATGAAAGCAAGTGAAGGGGAAATGATATAGAGTACGAAACAGTGCACGAGGCTACTTAAAAGTACTTTAAGCACCAAATTGTCAAAATCAGACTTATCTTCAGCTAACAAATCCTCTCAAATTTCCTATGACCTTGTGCACTATTAGTAATGCCAAAGGCCCCTACAGTCTCTAGGGTTTGCAACTGCAGTTGAATGCTGCTGTATTTCATGAGTTACAGTCTAGATTCTACTTGTAAATCCAGGCAGTAACTTACCTGTGTGTATTTTGATTCAAAAAACAAAACAAAACAGGTTAAAAGACTGTGCTCACAGACATCATGTCTGATTTGTTCAGAACACATCAATGCAAACTGCAAAGGGTCCTAACAAAGTAACAATAAACAACAAACTTAGCCGAAGATAGTCCTGAGTAAAACTTAAAATTTTACAGATGATTGCTGGCACTTTTAATATGTCTATTAGCACCTGATTAGACTATATGATAGGCCTACATGAAAATATGAATTTTTCATTTTATGGAGTCATGCTTTTCTAAAAAAAAAAAAACAAACAATCAGATTTTGCAGGCCAGTTACAAGCATCTAAAAAAAATAATCCTGTATCAATTACTTGTCAATAAGGATATTTTTACAAGAAGCTAGCAACTGACCATGCCGACAGTGATACCGGTACTACAGTGTCATTAGGCTCGCTCGCGCTCGTCTACCAAATAAAAATGGGCAATGACATGACTATTAGTACGAGTGACACTGATGTGACACTGCATCAGTTACTGGTTTAGTTTCAATTTCATGCTTTTGTTGGTAAATAAATTTACTGGAATGGTACTGATTGGTAGCTAGATCTACCCAGGTTCTTCTTCATTTTCTTTTTCTTTTTTGCTATGGAGCTAGATCTTCAGTTCATCTTTTGTTACACTGAATAAAATTTGAGTAGGACATAGAGGGGAAGGGGAAAACAGGGCGAGCTAAAAAGAAGGAGGAGGGAGCAACCTAAAGCATGACTAAACAACAGGTAAACTTACTCAGGTAGAACCAGAGGGACAGGGTGAGGGTCTACGCAAATGACATGTGACTCGTTCTCTTAGACTGTGCTAACACCCATATACATGCATGGGACTGAACAAACCACACAAGCATATCGAGGTTATTCGTGATTACCAAATCTTATCTGTGCAAGCACCTAGAGAATGATGTACATAAAATATCAGACAGCAAATACGACTGCTTTTCAAATGAAAGACAACGCTCCTCCAACTATACTTCGTTCCTTATAATATTACCTTTGAAGCGGTATCACTCCTTGTTTGTGTACATGTGTTCCCACTGACTGTCTCGGTGATTGCAACACATTTGACCACGCACACACGATACACAGTAATAGGCTAGGCACGTACACGTGTGCGAACTTCGTAGATTATTGCAGGGAGGTGTCTCACCTCCTTATTGCAAGGTTATGGCCTTGATTCATGGAATACCAGGGGGGTGTTTCATAAAGCTGTTCGTAAAGTTATGAACAACTTACGAGCGACTGGTGATCAGTTCTTGTGCTTAATTATGGAAATTCTGATAGGTATCTAGCAGTACTATTAGCACATCAGAACTGATCACCAGTCGTTCGTAAGTTGTTCGTAACTTTACGAACAGCTTTATGAAACAGGGCCCAGGGAATATTGCACTCGTTAGAGTCAATATTGCACTCATCTTCGATTCGTGCAATATTGGCCCTAACTCGTGCAATATTCCCTGGTATCCCATTCATAGCCATCCAATATAATATAATTATTGTAGTACATCATGTACATTTACATGGCATAGGTCCTACAGAACTGTCTCGATGGGATAGTTCGTGTGTACGTGTGTGTGCGTGTGTGTGTATGTGTGTGGCCTGTATTCAAAAATGGCCTGTTATTCAAAGCCGTTTAGATTACTGGTTTTGCTCTTTTATACAACGTCCAAGTAGATCCTTGTAATTTGATTGGAGGATTGTTGGTGACGTAATATTAAATAAGTACTCCATTCAACGCGCCGTGCAATTTTGGTTCTATTTTTGCGTTCAACTTGGTTCGATTTTTTCGTTCTATTCCACGGTTCGAGAAATTGCTCGGTACTGCGTGTACTGTGTGTTGCATATTGAGGATCGCATGCAGCTAGCGCAGGTACGTGTGCGGTACGTGCATGCGCGTACATAGGCCTACGTAGTGCTAGTGTACGTGTATGAGCGCTAGTATAGCTGTGACCTGTATCTACACTGATTGCACAAGCCAGAAAGAGAATCGCAGTGGATCCACATGTAAGTATAGCTATATTTTTCATACATATACAGACTTCTAGGCCTACTTAGACCAAAAAGATCTACTTGGACGTTGTATAAATCAAATAGTGTATGGTCTTTTTTACTCGTGCAATGGAACGAGATTTCGCACTCGGTGAAAGATGAGGCGCACTATTCAACTCGGCTTCGCCTCGTTGAATAGAGCGCCTCTATCTTTCACCTCGTGCGAAATCTCGTACCATTGCACTCGTGACCATTCACTATTTGTATACTAATTTACAACACTCTGTGAAAAAGTGTGAAATAATAACGTCAATAACGCCTGATCACTCTGATGTTTTGTTACAGGTTGAACAGTTGGTAGATATATTTTGTTATGGTAAGTCATATTGGAAATTTAATAACAGTTTATGTATGGATAGAGAATTTGTTGAAAAATTTAGTAATGAAATAATTAGATTAAGGGAAGAATTGAGTTTGAGTATTCAGGATAAACGATTGTTATGGGATTTATGAACATGAAAATGAGGGGATATATTATAAGTTATTCCAAAGATAAAGCAAAATTTAGAAGAAATATAATACTAGTAGAGGAGTTAGAAAGAGACATTGAGGAATTAGAGAATCAGATATTAGTTTCATCTAGGAATGCGGTAGTAGATGATATAGAGGAGAAAAAAAAATCGCCGGAATTACGAAAAATATATGAGTATTCTCGACAAGGTCTGAGAGTTCGTTCTAGGGCTGAATGGTTTGAAGAAGGAGAAACAAAAACACAATATTTTGAACAATTGTTAAAATCTAATAAAAAGAAAAGTGTTATTAAGGAAATATATGATAATAAAGAACAGTTGATAAAGGATGTAAATGGAATAATGAAAGTAATTAGGTTATTTAATGAATGATGAAAATATTTATGATAGAAATTGTGTATTTTTTTATGATATTCCGAAATTAAGTGAAGAGAGTAGAGAAAGTTGTGAAGGGAAAGTTAATATAAATGAATGTTTCATGGTTTTAAAAGAAATGAAAGGTAATAAAACTCCTGGAAATGATGGTTTTACAGTGGAATTTTATCTCACTTTCTGGCCGGTTCTGGGGCAAATGGTTGTAGATGCTCTGAATGAGGCATATGATGAAGGGGATTTATCAATATCAGAAAAGCAAGGTGTTATTACTTTATTAAAAAGAGAAAATAGGGATGTATTATGCATCAAAAATTATAGACCAATTACACTTTTGAATGTAGATTATAAGATATTATCTAAGGTGTTATCAAATAGAATTAAAGAAGCTTTGGGAGAGATTCATTTTGATCAAGTTGGGTACATTAAGAATAGGAATATAGGAGAAGCGGTAAGATTAGTAGATGATATGTTATTTCATTCTTTGCACTATACACAAGTGAGTTTTTGGTCACAGTGGATTTCGAAAAAGCGTTTGATTCAGTTGCACATGAATTTTTATTTCGGGTCTTACATAGGTTTGGTTTCGGCGATTCGTTTTGTTCCTGGGTTAAGGTGCTTTACTAAGGATATTAGCAGTTGTGCTATGAATGGAGGGCACTCTGCTGGTTATTTCAAAATCAAGAGAGGGGTTAGGCAAGGTGATCCCCTGTCTCCGTATTTGTTTTTATTAGTAATTGAAACACTGGCACAAGTAGTAAGAAAAGATACCACTGTAAAAGGAATATGTTTGGGGGGAAATGAAATAAAGCAAATTTTATATGCGGATGATATTTCGTTGTTTATAAAGGATATAAAATCTTTAAATAGGTTACAGTATATTTTTGATGAATTCGGGAAAATAAGCGGTTTAATTGTAAACAAAGAAAAATTTAATTTTTTGTGGATGGGTAAGGATACAGAGAAACCTGTATTATCTGTATCTGGAAAATATGTTGATGCAGTTAAAATTTGGGGGGTTAATTTTGCAAGAGATGTGAGGGGGAAGAATAAGATCAATTTTAAAGAAATATTAAGTAGAATAAAAAAGTTATTAGGATGGTGGAAACAGCGTGATTTAACACTCATGGGTAAAATTCATTTGTTGAAAACTTATGCATTATCAAGGTTAAATTATGTTTCATCACTCATAGTTGTTCCTCAATGGATATTTTCTGAATAGGATAAGATGATTTTTGAATTTTTGCGGAATGGTAAAGACCGGGTAAAAAGGAATATTATGTATCAAGATTATGTTAATGGGGGACTACGAATGATAAATTTCAAGCTGTTTGTCAAAACGCAACGTATTATGTGGTTGAAACGTTTATTGTAAAGGTGAGAAGAAATCTGGGTGGAAATGTATTTTGATTTTAGTTTTCGATCAGTAGGAGGAAGGTTCTTATTTTTATGTGATATGAATGGTCTAGCTTGACATTGACAAATCCAGTTCCACCTTTTTATGTAGAAATGGTTAAGGTATGGCAGGAAATGGATAAATGTTGGAATTTTGAAGATGAAGTGATGAATCCAGTTATATTTAATAATAGAAAAATATATATAAAAGGGAAGAGTATTTTTGATTGCGATTAATACGAAAAGGGTGTTTATAATGTACATCATATTTTACAAGGAGGTTTCATTATACCCGTTGGGTATTTTCGAAATTTAGGTATCATGGGAAATGGTATATTTAAGGTAAATGATACTTATAATGTTTTTCCAGAAAAGTGGAAAGAGTCCACAGGGAGTGTAAGGTTTCAGCAAATTGATGTATTAAATTATGATATACAGGTGAAGATTTTTGGTAAAATATTAGAATTTCAAAATATTAAGTCAAAAATAATATATGAGTATTTTGTTACAGCTTTACAAGAATTGTATACCCTGGAAATAAGATATGGTGAAGTGAAGTATGATTTCAGTGATAAGGAAATTAGAAATTTATTTATTAGACCTATATAGAAGCACGACTTTACTTAGTAAACATAGGGAATTATGATATACAGGTGAAGATTTTTGGTAAAATATCAGAATTTCAAAAAATTAAGTCAAAAATATTGTATGAGTATTTTGTTACAGCTTTACAAGAATTGTATACCCTGGAAATAAGAAATGGTGAAGTGAAGTATGATTTCAGTGATAGGGAAATTAGAAATTTATTTATTAGACCTAGAAGCACGACTTCACTTAGTAAACATAGGGAATTTCAGTTTTAGTTGTTACACGGTGTGATATATACAAGGGAACATTTGTGTAAGTTCGGTTTTGTGAATGATAATCTTTGTTCTTTTTGCCAATTGGAAAGGGAAACTTATTCACATATATTTTTGATTGTGTGAAAGTAAAGCCGATATGGCAGTTTCTTATTGAGTATTATGATTTAGTTGAGTTAGAAGAATTAGAATGGAGAGATATCTTCTTGGGTTTACGAGGTAGTTCAAATCAAATCAAATGCGTGAATGCCTTGATAATTTTGATGAAAATTTTAATATTTCGGTCAAGAGAACAAAATAAGTTACCCAAGAGGGAAAAGATAAAGAAATTTGTTTTGGATTTTATAGAGGAGGAAAAGTACGTTGCGGTTAAAAGCAGGTAAGCTTGGCTTTCATTTGCAAAAGTGGGAGCAGTTGAAACTTTCTTAGAGAGTGTTGTTGTTGTTGTTGTTGCTGTTGTTGTTGTTGTTGTTTTGCACATTGATAGTATGAATAATTTATTATTTCCTTTTTTTAATCTTTCTTCCCCCACGTCAGATGTATGGTCAGTTTAGGTTTTAGCGTATTAATATTTAGGAATCGGTATATGTATCAGCATTATATGGTGGTCATTTTTTTTCCTTTCCCATGTAAAACGTTTAGCCAGGCTTGTGCCGAAAGGGTGGGTTGGGTGGTGGCGCGTCGCGTTGACTGGAACCCCACCCTTCGTCCAAAGCCCCCCGGTTTTGCCGAAAGGGTGCGTTGGAACTTTTTCTCATGTAATATTAAAAGACGAGTTTTAACAACCATTTCAACTTAGAGGCTATCGTCCGGATCGGTCTACACTCTATTACCACTTGGTCTACAGCCAGTTGGTCTAATAGACTGTTTAATATCAGTTGGTCTAATAACCAGTTGGTCTAGTCATCATTTCGTCCAATTACTGTTTGGTCTAATTGTTATTTGGTTTAATTTGTATTTTGGTCTACAGTCAACTCGTCTTATAATAGCCATTTGGTCTATTTTTGAACTAACACCAATTTATATCATCAAATACCGATTTGGTCTATTGTGAGTTGGTCTAATTCCATTTCGTCTAATCATCAAATGGTCTTAAATAAAACCAAATTTGCAACTGCTAACTGCTGACTGATTGACAAATTGCCCTACATCGACGTAAATAAGCACTGAATTGATCAGTGTATTTTAGTAGTAGCCATGATAAAAAATCATGGGCGTACATACTCGAGCAGGATTCGAACCTACGACCTCCTGATCACCGGACAGGCGTCATCTCCACTAGACCACCGAGCTTTCGCCCGAAAGCAAGTGTTGGTTCTAATCCTTATAGCATGCAGCGGGTACTGCTTTGTTATTCCAATTCATGATTTTCTTCCGTCGAGATGTTTTCATTGCAACTGATTGACAAATTGCCCTACATCGACGTAAATAAGCACTGAATTGATCAGTGTATTTTAGTAGTAGCCATGATAAAAAATCATGGGCGTACATACTCGAGCAGGATTCGAACCTACGACCTCCTGATCACCGGACAGGCGTCATCTCCATTAGACCACCGAGCGAAAGCAAGTGTTGGTTCTAATCCTTATAGCATGCAGCGGGCATGGCTGGTACTGCTTAGTTATTCAAATTCATGATTTTCTTCCGTCGAGATGTTTTTGTTGCAACTGATTGACAAATTGCCCTACATCGACGTAAATAAGCACTGAATTGATCAGTGTATTTTAGTAGTAGCCATGATAAAAAATCATGGGCGTACATACTCGAGCAGGATTCGAACCTACGACCTCCTGATCACCGGACAGGCGTCATCTCCACTCGAGTATGTACGCCCATGATTTTTTATCATGGCTAACCCTAACCCTAACCCTAGACCACCGAGCTTTCGCCCGAAAGCAAGTGTTGGTTCTAATCCTTATAGCATGCAGCGGGTACTGCTTTGTTATTCAAATTCATGATTTTCTTCCGTCGAGATGTTTTCATTGCAACTGATTGACAAATTGCCCTACATCGACGTAAAAAACATCTCGACGGAAGAAAATCATGAATTTGAATAACAAAGCAGTACCCGCTGCATGCTATAAGGATTAGAACCAACACTTGCTTTCGGGCGAAAGCTCGGTGGTCTAGTGGAGATGACGCCTGTCCGGTGATCAGGAGGTCGTAGGTTCGAATCCTGCTCGAGTATGTACGCCCATGATTTTTTATCATGGCTACTACTAAAATACACTGATCAATTCAGTGCTTATTTACGTCGATGTAGGTCTAGCCTCTATCATCATTTAGTCTACACCCATTTAGTCTAATAACCATCGATCTTATTGTCATTTGGTCTAATAGCCAGCCTCCTGGTCTAATCAGGTACCATTTGGTCCAATCATCGTTTCGTCTATGACCAACTGGGCTATTTTTTTTCTTCTTTTCGCAGTTACTTATAATTTATAATGTATGTATGCTTGTAATATGTGTGCAATGATACCTACCATAAATTAGGTCCATATTCATTATTCATTGTTGTTAGGAAAAAAAACATGTACTAATTTAGGCTCTTTGTTGGCAAAGATATCATAAATTTATTTCAGATGAAGAGTTCAATAAACGCCATTGTCTACTTTATGAAAGGCATTTATTACAAAAGGAAGCATGACACAAAACATTCCTTGCTTTCTTTGTCACATATTTTCATGTATATTTTTCTAAAAGAGTGAATTGTATGCGATTCCCACCCCCAGCGGCTCGCATGCACTTGCGGGCCAAAATTGCTACCGTACTATACTGAAGGCGATTCAGTGAAGACCTTCGTACATCGAACAGTTTGTGTTTGTTGCAAATGACCTTTGTTCTTGAGTGTTTGCTATTTCCTACCTGAGCTTAGTTTTATCCCCTTTTTCTTTCTTTCTTTTCTTCTTTCTCTCTCTCTTCTTTCTTCCACACACGCACTCTTTACTTGCCCGTTACAGTCGACGATGTCCCACGGAGGGTAAACACGGCTTGGTTGTTATGTGAACTACTCTTGGGGGCAACATGTGTTTAGGGTGGTGAATTAGCAAATGGTGACACCCGAGTGCATCGATTCAATAGCCAGATTGGGACCAGTCACAATCTGGGCTTTGCCGGTATTCACGTTTTCTCTGGCTCGCTGCTGGTGAGATACGGATTGAATGGACGGTAAATAGGAGATCAGTTGCCCCCCTGCAAGCTTTAAAAGTGATGGCACAATGTGCGCTAGTATTGTCACGTTGCTTTTGTATAATGCATGCATGCCGAGATTGGGTATCAACAGGAAAACAAGTGCTTGAAGAAACGTAATTTGATATTGGAGAGATAAAGCCTTGCGCTTGACGTCAGAGATATCATTACTGCTTCAGCATGAATCAGCATTGATTTAATAAAACAAACATGCGAGGACATCTAATTCGTGGAATATCGACTACTTACTGCCGTCCACTGTGATCGAGTACCTTCGACTCAAGGCTGTGCCAAGAATGAACTTGGGCCAACGTATACTCCAAACGGACATGTTGGGTGAGTACACCTGTAATTCGCTTTCAGAGCTTCCCTATACTTTAACTCCTTGCTTTTTCGATGCCCATGTGTGGTCAAAGAGTGAGGAACTATTCCACGTTAAAGTTGAACTCAGTAGATAAAGTAAAATCAAACATACATTGTAAAGCGATGCAGTTTCACTGGAAACCAATATAAGGGTAAGAACTGTATGAAAGGTATAATAGAGTTCTCGTGTTTATACCTACCTATGGATACCTATATGGAAGATTCTGAACGCAGGCTGAGCCTCTGTATTCAGATCCAGGTTCAGTCCTTAAGAAATATGATCATTTTGTCGCAATCCCACGATTAAATAAGATGAGGTGAAGTCGTCATCGCCTGAACAGACGATTTGACCCGCACAGTCTTCTCTATATTTATTTTTTAGTGGAATATGATGTAGCAATATACATAAAATACTAATATAAAAATATGAATGAATAAAAATTTCAGAATAATGTACATGTACATGTACTTTGTACACGCGTACAATTCAGTGGAATCAGTACGGTTGAAATATAGAGGCCTAATTCCTGCTATTTGTGCTTGATAGCCAGAAATCGACGGGGATATAATAGTAGTGTTCAAATGTGCTTTATCAGTTTAGGAGCTTAAGAATTGACACGTTTGCTGGATTAGATAAACAGCCAGGTTTACACAGGAATCAGCATTCATTGGTCGGTCAACTCGACGTAATTAAGACCTTAATCCACAAAGTGTCAATATGTAAAATTGAAATTACCAAAATGAAGTTGTGAATATTGACTTATCATCAACCACAGGAAGCAAACATTTGGACGAGAAATAACAAATAATTTTTTTTTTCTAATCAACCACTTCATGTGAATCGACCATGCTTATATTATACACCGTACATCAACACATAAAATGTATAATTCATTAAAAGACACAATTGCAATGAATATTTTATGATAGAAACTCAAACAATTAACTCATCATCACACCTTCCCCAATGAATTCTCTTCATCGTCATACAACGACTTCGTGAAGAAACCCGTTTTTTGTTGTTGTTTTTTTTTCTTTTTTTACCCGTGCATTAATTTTTTTAGTATGTTAAATAGTTGAGAAGAATATATCGTCTTCAAATAAGTCTCTCATCATACGCAGGGCCACCATCTTTAAATGTTATTGACAATGTCAATATACATGTACGTGTTGTCGATGGGACCTATAAGGATTTAAAGAGACTATGCGATGCAACTGCACATTGACTTGTATTGATTTTTGATACCTATAGATAATCGATTATGTGGCAAAAAGATATTGAAATGTCCCATATGCATTTTATATTTTTCTGGTATTTTTCTTTAGATCAACGGGATACACGCACAAAACATCATTCAAACCAAGATTCTGTCAATCACTGCATCATAATGTGATTAATAAAAACATTATACTGCACTTTCCTCTGACCTGACTATACTTGCGTGTTTCCTTATCACAATATCTTTTAATAGTACGGTAACATATTCATTTTATGGGAATGTGAAATCCATATATGAATATAATGCAGCAGTAATGGACAAATGTGATCGACAAAATCTTGGCTTGGAAGATTTTTTATCTATTTATATTTTGTAGGGGGGTATCTAGGTGATATAAAGAAAAATAGCACATAAAATATTATAAAATATATATGGGGCATAAATATCTGTATACCTTCAATTTGCCATAGATGATCATCGTATCATAGATCAACGCAAGTCAGCATACATTTGCATTGTAATGAAAGGTCCTTTATCACAAAACATAACGATGAGGCTAATACCTGGATGACCGTGTTCAGTCAAACAAAAACACGATTGCTGTCTTAGCTGATGACAGTGGGGCTCTGCGAGATTTTTTTTTTCTTTCTGACATTATGGGCAACTTGACTCTTCTCATTATTGGTCTGTGTCTCGAGCTGTTATTGCCATTATTTTGATGTTGTCTTTTCATGATAACTTATCCCTATCCCTGCCCTTGGATTTAACTTTTACTTGACATTTTCATTTTGACACTACAGGAAAAATGATGATTTAAAAAAAAAAAAAACTTTTCCATTTCTACGTTTTTGTTTTGTTTTGTTTTGTTTTGTTTTGTTTTGGTCTTCTTTTTTTTTTTGCATAAGATCGTGCTGCAAGATGGAGATATATCTCCTGGAATAGCCAAAAATCTTATAAACATAACGAGCAAACAAACCAAAAACTTTGGCAATAAGGGAATGCAACCACGTACGTGTTGTACGGCGATGTATTGTAATGTATCATATTATGTACAACAATCACTATTTTCGGTACATTAATCTTATGATGGTTATCAAATTTCACGCGCTGTCCGGCATTGTGTCAGAAATACAACGTAAGTACAATGAGCAAAAATGACGATTAGTACGTAACCTTATTTTGTCTGTTTTCTTTAATGACACATTAGATGTGACGTCGCCGTCCTCAATAAACAACATTATTATAGGTTATGATTGCCGCGTTTGGTGTTGAAAGGGCATTGCTATGGGCATATGGCATGCTCTCCTTGAAGCACGCTATCTTAATATGGGTTGCAAACTCACGTCATTCTTGGACAATGTTGTAGTACTACAATCGACAAGGGTCATTAATCCGGAGAGTCTTTGTGAACCAAACGGGAGATAATTACTATCGATTCATGCAATGGTGCCTCTTGCATTGACTGAGCTGTGAAATAACCTGTGAACGAGCTAGCAATATCCGTTCGCAGTTTAATCGTAATGATATAGCTTGCAGTTAATGAGAAAATTAATGGACTGGTCTAAAGCACACAATATACCAATTCAATGCTACTATAGGCAAGTGTTTTAGTTCTGTAAAAAAGCACAATATACTTTCTTTTTCGTTACAACAATGCATGCATTCTTTCTCTGAATTGAATCACTTGAATGAGATATACTATTATCTCAAACGCTTTATAATGTTAAAATGCCGACATTTTTTTCCCCTGGCCAGTCAACGCTGAAGACTAAACATTTAAGTCTGCCATTCAAGCAAATGCACGAGACATGTAATGCTCTTAGATGGTCGGTGTCTTTACGAACTGATGGCGTCTATACACTCTTCTTTAAGAAGAGTGGTTACAACAGTTACTGACAAAGGGAATGTGCATCTCTCCCGCAGATTTGTACGAGCCGTCATCTTAGCTTGCAATGAAAGCAAGGCAGAGCTTTTGGCTACCGGAAACAAAACTAAGAGAACAACATCTTGTCTATCGGTTTCTTACTGCCTTACTTGGAGATATTTCCTATCCAATCAAAACAACTGACTAACATAGAAATACACTACTAAAGACACGAATGTGTAAGGGCTAACATGATACAGTGTATTATGCGAAATATTCAGAGATTCGGCAACCATGAATTTGATTTGAGTAGGTCGAGATATGCGAGCTTACCTTAAAGTACAGCGCTTTCTGATTTTCTAGCTCAGAAGCATACGTCGCTCACAAAATAACAATCTGCGAAGAAACTGCATGGTAACGGCGGCGTTAACAAAATGTAGATTATGAGAAACGAAGGTAATTTGCTTTGCGGAGAGAGTGCAAGCTATATACAGTAGTTCCTTCTTCACTTGGTGCTCATGGTAACACAAATCGAGAGTACGATATTATTCACGGGGAGTAACAAGACAAAGAGAAGAAAAAGAAAAAGAAAACCTCTGTACACTTGTAAGATTTAAATTCTTAGAAAATATGTTTGCGTGAAGATTTTTTACAATCTTTCTATCCATGTACAAAAAAGTTGTAATCATGTAACCTATTTGAAGCCACTCTTTTATCAATTATCGGGAGACTAATTACATTGACTTAGAAATGAGAACAACAAAGAATTAATGAACAAATTCAGGGAAACTGAAACGAAAGAAAGAAATGGTATTGTTCGTACAAGCTTAGTGCTGTCATAACATGGAGTGATGGAAATGTTTCGATAACGTGATTGTATATCGACTCCCTCCTCCCTCTCTCGCTCTCTCTCTCTCTCTCTCTCTTTTTTTTTTGGGGGGGGGGATATCAAAAGATGTATTTTGATGGACAGAATTGTAATGAAGAAGATTGTTAGAACAATGAAGTGACATCAGTGAATATTTTGCCAAGGTTTACTTTTGCTAGAGTGTGTATATTCACTGACAGAGAAAGAGACAAACTTTTAGTATTACACACACGCATAATACACATTATGCATGTCTGTTCCTGTGTGTGGTGCATGATTCATACAATGTACTTCTTTCATTTCTCTTCTTTCAGGTACATTGAATAGTTTATAGTTTTGTGAACTGAGAGAAAATGTACGTGGCATCTCCAGGAAGAGGAGTAGTGAGCGTGAGTCCCTGTGGCCAGAAGCAAACGAGTGCCAAACGGTCGAGCCTCAGGTCTTCGGGGCCGCGACCTCTGGGAACCCCAGCCAACGACATCTCCTTGCACCTGGACAGGCGGATGGTGTTTCTCGGGAGGCGGGGCGGTGGAGGGAGCACCCGTCATGGCAAGTCAAAGTCGGCAGACATGGAGAGGAGGCAACGCCTCACACACCACACAAGGTACCCAAAGTCACCCTGTCTCGTTTTCAAAGATTTTAACAAATATGGGCCACGTCGTTCATTATACGCGTGTTAAGATGTTGATGAAGGAAGAAAAATTGTACCTTCGCATTCCACGGCGTATACTTTTGGGACCATCCAAGAAATAGTGTATGTTCACGATTAACGTTATGTGACTCAAAAGAGGCAAATGAGTATTTTTGTGCCTATTCTTGAGAGCGTTTTTCTTAGAAGATTAAAGCAGGGAGGTGGAAAGAGACTTCCCTGATTAAAGTGAGAAGATTGAACGGGGGCACTGTGGTATAGTGGTTTATAGACCTGACTTTAGAGGTCCCCAGTTCGAATCCGGCCAAGTGCTTGCGTCCTTAGACATGGTATTTTTTTCCCACGAGTTCCCTCGCAACCAAGACGTAAAAAGGGGACTTTGCACGTAGTGCTGGAGAAAAAAAAGAAAAAAAAAAAGAAGATAATGGTAGGGCCCTGTGTAGAGGCGCAGTTCTAACACTGGAGAGACCATACCCTATGACGAGCTGTAAGACCGTTAAGGATAACATAATTACGTGCATCTGTATCATTACAGGCTACAAGCAAACACATGTGAAGTGACATAGTAAGAAGCATAAAACTGAGGCAACTTTGTTTCCCAGTTATCAATACAGACCTTGCAATCTACTGTATATACTTCGTGACACAATTAGGTCTGCCAACGAGCATGATGCTACATGGGTCCTAACGCCAGTATTACTGATCTCTTCCTACAGTTGCCTTAACTGTGTTCCTTGTGAGCACATTAATACTAGGCAGACACCAAATAAGGCATGAGCCTGTAACTATCGAGAACTACACTATAATGTGCCACTTTCTGCGTCATCCCGCTACTTTGTCACAGACAACTTGAGGGCGTTCTACCCGATTCTCTGAAAAATCGACCTTGCAAGAAGACCGTCACGAAGGAAAGAATTTAAAAAAGAAAAAGAAAAATAAAGAAGCTTGACATACCGGTTGTATGGTTGCATAGCATGGAGAAGTGCTAGTTCACTTGAGTGGTTTCCATTGAGCCTAAATCCCTTGTGGTGAAAAAGAAGGTCATTGGCTTAGTAGCTACACAAGAAATGCTAGGTTCCTTAACATCGGACAATGCCCTGGCATGTTTGGGTATGGTTAGCTCTTTACCGCTGCGGTATAAGGAAGGTCACTAGCTTCATGGTACTTCTGTAATCTATTGCATAGGTTCTTTAACTTCAGACAAACATGACAAGGTGGAAGGAATATTTGAAACTTGTATTGTTTAAGGGATTTCGATCGCTGGTTTGATAAAGGATGTCTTGACCGCAGCCGTCCGGTGGATTTAGGTCAAAACATGACAACTTGCAAGTATAGCAAATATTATATTGTGAAAATAAATACAGATGTTATGAACATAATTATCTTTCAGGAACATCGGGCCTTACCTCATCTAATAAAAAATACATCATTTGCTTCATGCTTTTTGAAATATGTGTATTATTTGGAGGGAAAGAGAAGTAGATAGAAAACTTTTTTTTTTCCAAAAGACTATTTCTAAAAGTATTGTGAGATCATTTCGTTCCTTTTTTCCCCCTAAAACTCCTTGGCTAACATTAAAAGATGACAGTTTGATGTAGTGAACAGAGAATTAGAAAATTGCCCGTACAACCTTAACTGTCATGCAGCAATGAGATTCAGCAATTGTTATAAGAACAATTAATTATAATTATACTGAACAACATTTTAAGCATGCCACCAGTTAACACAATAAAGCTTTTAACAATTACCCAAAAGTTTGAAGAATGAGTAAATGGAATAAGATGAGGAAATAGTTAACAGATCCGGAGATAATCATGAATTTATATGAGTATCACAAACGATAATTTTGGTCGGAAATCTTTGAATATCAATAGCAGGGGCATAGTATATAAATCCTTTTCCTTCACTCATAAAGTCTTTTTCTGTTGTCATGTACTCACATTTAGCAACTATAATATACAGTACAAAGAAGACTCATTGGAACGAAATGATCTCAAATATCACGCTCACACATGATTCTGCGCACAATGCTGTTTACCGACAAAGTATATAATTAGAGCAATTCCACAGTGATATGGATGTTATTTATGACCTTGACACCAGCATGACCTGGTCAACTAGTTTGAGGCTCTTGCAAAAGAGATTGTGTTGTGTTGTCAAACGTTTGCAACTCCTAATTGAATACAGACCCCAGGTGTTATACCGACTCATTGCACTGTACAAAATAACAGACCAACCATAGCCATCAGAGCGTATATAGGGGGCAGATTTATTTTCCTATTGCATGGACTAAGTGACAATAAAATATTTGGCTACAATTTGAGATCCTCTCTCAAAATCTCGCTGGTGGAATCGGAGGGGGTAAAAACAAAGGGTAAAGGTCCAATCTACGAGTGTGCTTCTTTACCCCTTCCGTTCTCTCCGAGGATCCTATCATATACCCCAATGTCAGAGATCAATTGCTCTATGGATATCCGAACACGTTAATCGATCCCGGACCAAGGGTCGGTCCTTTCAGCTGTATCATCCAACATCTTGGTCTTTGTGTTCGCTGATGCGTCCTGCTTTTATCCCAGGTGACAACTCGTATAAATCAATACTAACATTTCTTCTCTCGATCTCGCTCTCTTTTTTCCACTGAACACAAAGGATGATATTCGAATCTGTTTAAAGGCGGTATCTCTCACTCTTGCCTGGCAATGTGACGATTGATTAAAAATAAGAGAAATGTGAACTGAAATCATGTCAATAGTAATTCCTTCATTTTGTATTTGACAAGTTCGATGCCAAGTGCTTATATCCTTAAAGATAAATGCGCTCTGTTCCATGAATTTTGTTTTTATAAATATTAAAACCAATCGAAGATAAAGTCTTGCATTGAATTAGTTTTTATTCCTGTTCATACCCATATTTGTCCATGTCTCATCAAAACGAATTCAAAGCCTTGATAGCTCCTTCTCCTCGGAGATAACGATATATTTTTTGATGAAATTACCATGAAAATACAGCGTCTCCTGTCTCGCGGACAATGCCGTGGTCCTTACTCCTATATAATTACATTTATCCACTTACAGCTACGTTGTACAACCCACATGAACCTCTAGGGAAGAGGAAAATCCTAACAAAAAGAAAAGAGAACAAGAAAAGTTGAATCAGTACAAGTCGGCCTGCCGAATCGCCCGTGGCAAGTCTTTTGTTTGTCTGTCGAAATGAGAGACTCACAAAGAAACTTCACAAGACGGCGGCCAGTCGATAAACATCGATTGTGACGACTTGCTTGCAGACATCAGTCAACGATTTTTAAGATTGTTTACGCGTACATCCATGTCGGTACCTGTCGTTGTGGGAGAACATGTCCCTGGTTTCTCTACCGGTGTCATTACACCTGTTCATCGCTACCAATACAAAACACAGGACTTGGATGATATTTGGAGAAAATATTACGTGAACGAGAAACAAGTGACGGTTGCCCTTCTGGCGTCATGTGATCAGGAAATTGAGGAGCTGGTATAAACTTGTTGTAATGGCATGTGGAAGCGGGTACATTGACACGGTCCCGTGAGGACTCACCTGTGGTGAATGGTGAGCGGTTGGCAACCACTTTCTCCAAGACTCGCCGTGTCATGAGAAAGAGGAATTGCGACAAAGGAGAGAAAATAAAGACACTTTTCTAAACAACCGAAGCTTATCTTCATATTCAGAATTAGAGCAGTATCAATATCTTTAGTTTTGATGTTGTTGATGTGGACCTATATTGCCGGACCATTCATAGAGTCTTCCCAAGTGAATATTGTGGGAGCTTGGTCAAAATTTCGCGACGGTCACGTCATCTTTCTTCTGCTTTTGGTACTGTCTAAAGTGTCGCGCCTGCGACATCAGTGTGTCGTTCGACCGAAGTGACATAACTCGATAAATTGGCATGATTAGACCAGCAGTCTTGGTAGTATACTTGCACTGATAGCATGGCGACGGTACCCTGGTCAGTTCCCAATGCGTCTTTTCTTTTTCGAAAAGTTGTGGACGTTACTGGACATTATAGCCACACATGATGTTGATGGAAGATCCTTCTAATCGGCTGCGCATGGCCGTATAAACTTCCATGGAAAAGAATTCAAAATCCTAAAATGGATAGCGTCTCCATCGTTGGCTGAGGCAAAAGACGCCATATTATTTCACTATGACTACGCAGTAAGTTCTGAGTTTCTCAAGAGTACGACACTGTACGATGCGGTACTGTCTGACAATGTTTTCTGGCTCTACCAATCTCCTTACCCCCAAGTTTACTGGGTAGGCATTAGGACATCAGCTGAGTTCAGTGACATTGTGTGTAAAGGGTTCTTGTTAAAGAATGAAGACGCCGCACATTAATCGCACATCGGACTTTAATTTGAAAGTCCAAATCCTTATCCACATGGCTATGGACATTTGATACATAACAAACATCATCTATATCAAGACGGCAAATGTTCACATTGTTTGTAGTAATTCATGGAGAGCTCTAGACATGGTGATACCAATCTATTCATTTATTTTTTAATTCATTCATTCATTTATTCTATTTCCACACGTTCACTTGTTTCAGCCACAGGCTGTTCTTCAACAAGTCCGTACTATTCAGTAATGCCAGTGACTTTGAAAAAAAAAAAACGACTTTAAGCACTGTTAAGAGTTGGTTTTATGGGGAAATATACAATGAAACATATTTACAAATAGATGCATGGAGTTCTTTTGACCTACAATGTATATCTAAATACATCACTTGCAACCCGTTCTGTCATCAAAAAAAAAAAAAAAAAAAAAAAAAAAAAAAAAAAAAGAAAGGCTGGTTAAATGTCATTTTGGAAGACGAAAGTTCCCGTGCCACACGAAGGTAGAGAAGTAAACGGGGAATAAAAGTTCAGATTCCTCTATCATTTCCAAAATAGTTTTGTATAGTATTTATATGTTATGTAACTTTACCTCAATGTTGCATCAAGTCTAACCAAGATTACAATCAATGAAATATAAGTCAGATGGAAAGTTGATAATGTTTTTTGCTTACCAAAAATAAAACAAAATCCTTACCAAGCACAAAGCTATATTGTTTAACGTTTTAAATAATCGGTAAACAATGACATGTTCGCAAAAGGATTATCAGGATTATGCGGAACATGATACACCATCTGTGCACGAATTTAGGCATCACTTGGACATTGACAAATCGTAAGATTGAAAGTGTATGATCCTGTTCTAAAGATTGCATCCATGTGACTATCGACGGTATTTTACATCACCTTTTACCCCAGTCAATTTGATATAAAATGAATATAAAAGAGTTTGTGACGTACGTTCACTAAAGGTATATATCGACATTCAACAACTGTTCAAGCTATTTTTTTCAATCGTACCCTCAAGACCCTGCGAAAAATTGCAAATATAACCAGAAAACTGCATGTTAACACCCAATTTTTCAACTAACACGATATTTTCCATTTTTGTTTCCGCCAGAAACTGGTCGCAGATTGGTGCTAACGAAGAGGACCAGTCCTTTGTTGCTCTGGTCTCTCCCCAGCTATACCGCCGCCAGGACCGCTGCAGCTTGCCTTCCGCCGTCAACGATCGGACGAAGAACGGACGGACATCCCGCGGGCTGGGCCTGCTGAGGTCGCACACTGTAGCCGAATTCCGAACGCCAAAGATCAATCTCACCGGTGTCGTAGGCGAGCGGCCGCGTCCGAACTTGCAGCGATCGTCAACGTGGTGTGCGTCCTCCAAACTGTCTTCGATCTCGACGTCGAGTCTGCCGGTGATCTCGACTTCCGCCAACGGTCGGGCCGACGCTCTTCTCAGCGCGTCGTGTGACGGCCTCGTTGATCGAGTTTCGGCTCTTCGTAGTCTGGCCAACAACCCCAAGTTTGAGGTAATCTTAACTTTCTTAGAATCAATGTCTGATATTTCCAGTACTTTTGTACATGACCGTCTTGCTTTTGGCGAATGCAGGGTTGACTCCATTTGCAAACGTTCTGTTTCTCTTGGGTTCTCCCACAAATGAATGATTTGTGTTATTATTTTGTGATATTTTGTAGTTGTTTTAAAATTGTGTAATTACTAAATGCGAAATGCCGATTTCTTTAATTATCAAATGATAAGGGTCCTTATGTTGTAATTATAAACCTTTTTGTTTTGCTTTGTTTCGTTTGTTTTTAGATGAGAGAATGAACATGAGATTAAAAAATAGAGAAAAAGGAAGAAAATCTAGATGATTTTCTATTTCTCATATACTTAAAATCAAATACGTTTTCAGTTCAAACTCATCACATCATATCGTCATTTTTATCTACAATGGTTTCGTAAACTCTTCTATCAAAATAATCTAAAAGGGCGTCCTGCAAAAGAAGAAGGATAAGGCACCTATGATGGATGCTCTTTTTCATATCCCACATTTTATCTGAAAAGAATTACAGTGTAGTGACTTTATTTTTGTTGGTTTCATTATCAACTCCGTTAAACTCTCTGGCATTGTCATGACCTCCAGGTAAGCATCGTGAACGGTTCACCGCAGGTAACTCGTCGACGCAACTCGCGGCAGACTGATGCCACAGTTAAGGCAGATCAGAAGAAGGGAGACGTCATCATAAAGTGCTCGAAATATGGTTACCACGCTCGAAGCAATTCGCCGACCTACCGGCGGCTGATTCACGCCAAGGAGCAAATGGACGTGGCGCTGTGCAAGCGGCTCCTTGCTGCCAGACGTGACCTAGATGGGCAGAAAGCGCGCGAAAATTCTGCCATCGACGACGGCCTCAGGATGAACATGGATGACAACGAATCCGAAGAGTGGTATATGAAGATGATGAAGAAGGAGATGGAACAGGAGGACCAGGACTCGGGTATTATTGACAACATGACCGCTTTGAACGAGGAGCCGGTTTGGGGCTTCGAGGCCCTCGATATATCTACCCCGCGGCCACACGTCGACTTAAAATTCGATCCGCAATTTCTGCAGTCGCACATAAATGATTGGAACATACTGAACCTGAACGTTGAGGAGGAGGAGGAGAAAATCAGAGCCCGGCGAGAGAGGGCTAGCCAGAAGGATTCGAGACGCAAACGCTCGCAGTCCCCGACGTATTTCCAGCGGCCGTGTGAGGCGTGCTTTGTAGAGAAGCCGCAAATCGAGAAACCTCGCGTGGAGTTCCTGCGGACGAACAAATCACGCCGAGTGAAGTTCTACCGGCGGGAAAAGAAAGAAGAGGACGATGACGACAATGGAAGTGAAGCGGAATGCTTATCAAATTCGGACCAATCTAGCCAGAAGGTATCTGAATCTTCACAACAACTGCCAAACGTGGTCAAACCTGCTCGTAAGAGGCGACACTCACACGCGAAAAATAAATCGGTTAAGCCTTCGAAGCCAGTACCATCACAACCCCTTACACATGGTGACTCGGACAGGACAAAACTCATTGACACGAAAATAGAGGAAAATGGTCTCACAATATCAGAAAATTCCGAAGAAGGAAATAAAGAAGTTGTAGCAGAAGAAGAAGAAGAAGAAGAACAAGAGGTAGAGAACAAACATTTCTCGCTGCCTACTTTGGAGACGAATGAAAATGCCCGTAGTCCCCTACCGGACATAAAATCCCCGCCACCGGTGAGGGAGCAACAGCCTGAGGAAAAGAAGGACTCTAGTCCAGATGCCCCCAAACTGACCGACAAGGAGAAATTTTTGCTGATGAGGAAACGCATGGAGGAGCGACAGAAAGAGCGATTGCAAAAGCGGGAATCGTTTATCGATTACTCCATGATCGCCTTTGCTGGCTCGCGCAAAGAGCGAGCAGGGAGAGGGCAGAAAGGCCTGGGCAATACGCTGTCCAGTCGGCTGGACAGCATGGCGTCATTCCAGTCCAGTCAGGATGCCGGCGAGAGAAAGGGACTTCTGGCCTTGGTGAGCTCTGATGATGATGACGACGATGATGACGATGACGACGAATCAGATGATAGCGATTACTAAGTCGTTTCTTCTCATTACACGAGTTTCTCCGACTCTTACTTGCGCTGTTCATCATGACATTGTGGTTGGAATTAAAACTACAAGCTGACTGGCGACAATTTCTTTTATGTCCTAAGTATAGATTGATTTGTTATTTTATTTGTTTTGTTTTCTCGTTCGATGATGTACAATCTTCTTACGGCTTTCGTGCCATCGATATAGTGCAATCGATTGTAAATAATATTGTTTTTATCTGTTCTGGTGTAAACATCATTCCGAGTTAGCTTATTATGATTTAATTTCACACAAACACAAAAATATGATCTGCATAAGTCAGTGTAAGTGAAGTTGAGGAAAACGTAATTCAGGAGCGCATTTTTCTGTTCTTTTGACAAAACGCAATTGAACTGTACGCACAATAGGCCTAATGAAGCTTTCATTTTTTTTTCATTATTCATCCGCAAAAACAAATTCTCGTTTCCATGGCACATGTTCTCTCTCTAGCTGGACAATATCTCTAAGGCGCATTTTAGTTGATGTCATTCAGGAAAATTATGTCATGTGTATTAATTCTAAGCTAATTAAGGCCATGGCACTGCGGAGTTACTCCTTTTTTTTTTCTCAAAAAGTTCGTGCATTTTAGTGTGCGCTCTCTGCTTAACCACGCTATGTTACAGAGGAGCTCTTGATCCTCTTGATCAGCTGTCAGAAATGATGCCCCGACTTGTTAAGAAACGAATGAGATTCACATAAACGTATTAAAACAACAACCCAAAACCCAAGAATGAAAACTATACTTTATTGGCAAAAACATCTGAATAACAGTGTATTTCAGAGGACAGAAAATATTACCATATTATTCAGGGAGCATCTCATGAAGCGTTTTCTCAGATACATTTTTTTTTGACAGACTGAAATTCTTGCATCTGACTGACCAAGAGCAAATATTCGTTATAAATATATATATATATATATATATATATATATATATATATATATATATCTGACAAATCGCTCGATGAAATGCCCCCGGTAGATATATCGTCAGCTTTGTGGAAATGCCGGGCTGAAAACGCACAATTTGCATAGGAACACCAATGGCGCACCAAGGGTGCAGATCTCTTGTCATACATTTTCTATGCTAATGTCATGGTAGATGTCTCAAATTCTAGGCAATAGGGAGCTTTCGCAAGCACGACGCGGCCGCTAGTTGAGCGTGCCGTATGCAAAATTTGCTTCAGACCATGCTTAAATCCGAAAAACCTCCCGTCCAATGGGGAAAACGAATACGGTTCTCGGTCGAAATATCGTCCGGTCCCGATGTTGGACAGAAATAGGGACGGGAGTCCGAGTGCGGGGACCGTCACAGCTAATTGCTTCTGCGTCCTCTCGGCCTCCGTGTCGTGTAGTGAAAGTTCCCTATCATCTCACGACGCTGATGAAGAGTTGGTACATCGCAGTATTTACACCCGTGTGAATAACTATGCTTTCTCGGTTCTCTAATGAATTCAAGTGTACGCATATTTTATCTAAGGTTCAGTTAACGAGGTATTTCTTTCACCTGTACCTGTCAAGTGCTTCAAAATAAATCAAATACAGTTATACCTGGTTGTCGGGAACAACCCTTCACATAAGAATATGCATGCAAGTGAAATACAATGTATTCAGTTAGCGCCTCGAGTACTTGGTAATCTAGTCAGTTTAATACAGTTTGGTCCGTACATTTTTTGTTTTTGTTTTTTTTTGCGCGACAGAAAGCTTTTACTTTGATTTGCAGTTGATTATGATTAAAATTCTCACTACATCAGATGTGATATCAAAACGCTCATCGCAGATCAAGCGAAGAGTTGCAATAACATTTTCCTGAAGCGTGACAATCACCGAATATTATAGTATGAGCAAAGAAAAAGAATCTCCAAAGTCATGTGGCAATAAAATATTACTTCGTGAACAAATTAAAGTTGCTGAGTGCTTTTGTCGTTCATGAAGATTAAAACTTTCCTTGATCGGGTCGAGGGCAATTATACTCCCTGGGCAATTATCCCAGACCCTTCCCCTGTCCATAACCCTAATCCTAATCAGGGAGGGTTCCCACCTCCCTGTCTTAATCCTGAACCTAATCCTAATCCTAACCCAAACTCTAACCCTAAACCTAACCCTAATCTTTACTCTAACCTTAGCACTAACCAGTATATAGCCGGGGGGAGGGGGTAATTGTCCTGGGGGGGGGGGGGGTGATTGCCCTGATATGATACCCTGGTACGCCTTGATCATCTTCAATAGCTTGAAGATGATTTGCAATCAATGGCTAAGTAATGACTCATCGACGTGGTGACATAGATCAAGTGCGTTGTGGCGAGGTGTAGCGTGAACATTTTGTGTGAAGTTTTTATGGTGTATTGCGTGTAGTGAACATGACAAGTGTGTGTAAGTGGGCATGAGTTGTGTAGAAAAAAAAAACATTTGCGTAGTGAACACGTGTATGTGCAGCTCAGTAACCATGTGAATAACGACGTACGTAAGTTAACGTATCTCCCTCGAGGCGAACAGTACTGGAAACTGGGTGAAGCGTCTTTTGCGAGGATTTCTTTTCTGTTCGATGGTGTGACAGTAATTGAGATATTCGATTCAAGTCGCTATCGTGACGTCATATACCACGTAGAGAGTCTAAGGATGTGTTTTCAAGGACACTTGGCTCTGGATGACACTCTTTAAGTTTTTCTTTTCCATATTTTAGTGATATGTCAACGCGTACTTTGCAAAGTACTAGTATTGTGACAGATTATCATTCATTTGAATGGAGAATGATATGAGAAGATGATATTATCACGACAGATAGAGAGAGAATTAGTTGGACATAATATAATAGAGGATAGAGAATATATGGATAGAGCGAGCGGTATAATTCATCTATGCGGAACAGAAATGGGATAAAGATAAAGTTAATAAAGATAATCTAATTATGGACATACACGCACCCACTCTCGCACATACACACACACACATGCTTTTTGTTTTTCCTTGATATTATTATTGATATCATATTTCATTCATTCGTGAATCAACCCATTCTGGGTGTAACATAAACCAAAACAATACAAATGCAATTCAAAACACAAACAATCCATTTTTTCAATTAATCTCCTACTGCATTAGCGCAAAAATCTCTCTTCTGAACAGAAATACCATGATTATGAATCACACACACACACACACACACACACACACACAAACACACACACACATAATTAGAGAGACAGCGAGGAAGAGAAAGAGAGTTGACGGGAACTTCAGCTGCATGATTAATTAATTTTTCTATCACTATACGTGGCGAATTCAATAGACTGGTGTGTTGAGAATGTGTTTGTCGTACTGTGTATATAGAATAATGTGTGGCACTGCATACTCCTGTGTACAATTGTATATTATTGTCCGGGTTCGCCTCTGCTGGGTCTATTTTGTGCACGAGAAAATGGGTTGAGGAAATTTAACGCGAAACTCTGGGATCTACGAATAGGTATCTGACAATACACTTGTATCAATAATTCTACACACATTCCGCCCCATCCTCGCATTCGACGCAGTTCCTATACAGAAAAAAACAACAACCAACAACTCACATACACGCAATGCCAAAGGATACATAGTCCAATTAATAGAGATTTCGCCAGAGTTTATTCCATTTATTGTGAAACTTAGAAATAAAAGTATAAAATGCAACACATCGAACGGAAAATTTAAAGGATCTCACAAACTGAGTTTTCCCAGGACTGTAATAATAGATATAATTATACGCTAAACAATTTTCAGTTAATAAATTTTACCCTTTGTTGACAAATACCATGGAGGTAGCACTCATTAAGAATACAAATTGGAGTTTATTTTGGAAATCGGCTATATTTTTAGTAAATTCACACACCATGACGATTTGTTATAGGGAATCCTGCATGTAGTCATATCTAATACATCGAGAAGTTTTTGAATAGGTATACAAGGGGATTCTAATAAGGCTTAAATAGCACCTTGAGCCAAAAGAAAGACAAAATTTCAAAAGGAAGATGATAACGGAAAATACTTATCTCTTCTGCAAACAGAAAGAAATAATGTACATGGAGCTTGATCGCGAATTTGACATCGACCCTGTGAAAAGTGTTGACACTCCATTGATAGCACAATGCACTTTGTGAAAGCTGACACCGATAACATTTTAAAGAAGTCTCACCAGACTAACTACTGCACTTACCTGCGATGTCGTATCATTTTTCACTAAGGATGAAAGATTAATAACTTCCAAGAAAACACAATATTGCAAATTCTACCTAAATACCTGCTCATGAAGCGAAACTTCTCGCAAAGAAATTTTGCGACTCTACATGAAAAGACAAACATTGACTATAGTCGGAATGTGCAATATTATATATATAAAGTACTGCATCCACAGATATTAAACTGTTTTATCCTTATCAGATCGGCCGGAGCTGGATATAAACTACTGGGCAGGTTGCTAGGTACATTGATTATGTAATATGTAAAATCACTTCTTCTTTTTTTTTTTAAATAATAATCACGAGGTCCGGCCAACCTGCGTTACAAAATTGTATTTCCTAACTAACGTGCAAAAATCGCCGAAAATACTAAAAACACTCAATAATATTTTCATCCAATATCATACAGATTTTTCTGCCCCAGACTACATTTTAATAACATCAATTTTTGATAGAAACACTACAAAGTTTGTGCAACGGATATAATTATAGTACTTGACGTAATATTCCTAAGCATGAAAGCTTACTGAGTGTGCATATTCTCAAGACTAATTCTTGTTAAGAAAGTGAACGAGCAGGAAATTCCTCGGCCGTTCGCGCATCTTCTTGGATTCAGCATATCCTAGAATATTTCTTGAGCACCTAAATTGGCAGCCTGCCTTCTAGCACTCTGAGATCTCCTTGGCTAGCAGACGACAAAGTTTTCCGCCTTTGCGCACTTCACGGGTGCGCGTCCTCATGCCGTTGACGCACTCTGTATAGGGCCCCCACTCGCCAAACTTGCACTTCTCTGTAAAAAGAAAAATAAAGAGAAAAAAAAAAAACAATGCAGAGGAGTAAAGGTTAATTCTGATACATTTTTCGTTATGACCTGTTTCTACATTTTTTTATTTTTATTTTTTTTACTAATGGAAGTGTAACAATTCATCTGTCTTAGAGAATCTATACCATATTCTTTATACATCGCGAACTGAGCACGTGTATTTAGAACTCATTCTCCGATAAATGAGATGCAATGAATACATATTGAGCTACAAATAACATCACAAAACCTTCGTTCGTCATAATCTACATGTAGAATCGCAAATCTCTAGAGCCGTTTTGTAAGCTATAAAAAGATACGGTGATGCTTCCCCATTAATTGTCATATCCATGTCACCAAAAATTTTAAGAAATCACCCAAACTTTCCACCTTTCACTGCATTTCATAACAGTTACAATACGAAGAATTTGTTTCAGCAACTAAGCATTTATCAACCGTCTTCTTCCGTAGATCATTCATTCAGAATTAAGTGTTCAGTCATCAGGGCGTCATAAACAAGATTATGAACAATTACTGTATCTTTTTAGAAGGACTAATGACTTTCTCTACAACGCTTTAAGGACTGTTTTGGTTTTGTGTGGGTGTGTATTTTGGCATCACAATGTAAGTGTAGCTTTCAATCTATAATGCTATTTGTTATTTAATACGGATGTTTTCCGATTCTCTGTTGCTACTCTCTTTTTAAATTACGATTATCAAACATTTTATAGAACTGATTCCCCATTCACTACTACGACTCACGTGATCTTACCTTTTCCATTCTTTTTCGTGCATGGGACAGTTTTGGTCTTGCTAGACTCGCACTGTAGGCCGCCCTCTGTGTTCATCAATGTCCCAGTCAGCGTTAGGGTGTTGGTGTTGGAGTCGCATTCGGAACTGACCCAGTTGTACTCACATGTTGCTGCAGAGACATAAAAAGTATAATTAAAGGGGCATTCCAGACGATTTTCATAATGTCACATCCTGTAGTACATAAATCAACAGCTCCATGTATAGATATGTTGAATTTATTGTGGTCCTTGAGCACAGAAATCAACACTCCGAAAGCCCAAAACAAATTACACTCTGTACACTGAACAAAGACGATGGCATAGGAGCCTCACACATTTCAGAAATGTAGCAATGTAATTCCAATACATTACCACATGCCTAAAAAGTTCACATGTGTATAATTTATGCATACTTTCTCCTTTTGTTCTGCTTCCTTGAGCCCCAACTCATGCATTCTTGTTTTGAGGCTGCCATGTCATCATCCTTGTTCATTGTGATTTGTTATAAATTTTGAAAACACTCCTATTCCTCATCCCAGTCACTACAAATTCTGAAAATCTGCACCCACTGTAACCAGTTTATACTTGTTCATAATACAATGTAAAAGTTTGAAAATCACCCGGAGGTCTCAACCAAAACTATACGATCCCTTTAAGACGTAGACTCAGACGGGGGTAGAGATAGGGCGGGCCGATTCTGGAGTACGTTTACATGAACTATCCTTATATTACTATCAGGAAAGTTTCCTATCCTAAATCAGGCAGGCCTAGTACATGTGTTTTGGATGTACATGTATTTCAAGGACTAAAAGTAGCTGCTCTATTGGCTGGATTTTGTATATTCTCTCGTCAGGACATGGAGAGATAGATTGCTCACATGCCCGTAATGTGATTTAGGCGAGATTACTCCTACAAGCGCTATAGTAGGCCTACGAGGCTTTTCATTTGGGTGCCGAGTCTTCAAATAGAGCTTTGTGACTCATTGAGTTCAATGATCAGTGTATACGTGACGATGAGTCATTGGTTTACAGTCTTGGTTTCATGGACGGACACAGAATTAGACATTTTTATTGGTGACTGAGAGGTGGATCAGTTGTTGACAAGACCCGGACGAAGGATAAAATAACTGTGGAAAGTAAAGCAGATGGTACTAACATAACGGTTGGGTGCCCATCACAAGACAAAAATAATAATGGGATTTAAATTTAAACGCACCTTTTCTATGACACGTAGATTATATATACTAATTGTTTTTGTCATTACGTTGAAACGACGTGAGCTATTAATGTGGATGACATCGTTTCAAATCTGTCCCACTGTTTGTGCCTCTGGAAGTATAACAAGAAAAGAATCTACAGAATATCCGGCCCGAGTATCATACCCGAGTATTGAAAAAGAAAAAGACAGAAAACGAGGGGATGTCTTTGACTTTTCGATCAATGGTTTCTTATAAAAAAGGGAGTTCAGACAATCTGACAGTCCGGAGATAGGGAGTGCTTTCTAACATGTCTAAAGGAGGGAGCGAGCATAATAATACGTTACACCCTAAATGATTCGGGAGGGGTGGTGGGGGAGGGGTATATCCTCCCTCCTATTGTCATAGGATTGTCAACTGAATCTTACTCTCCAAATCACAAGAAACCAACTTGAACAAGGAAGATGGAAGAGATCGCTCCTACCCCTTTCTGGACACGGCTTCTCTAGGGTCCTCGACGGCCGGCAATCTTCCGAGGCTTGGGTGGGGTCACTCAGTGTGTCCACTCGATAACGGCGGTTTGTGGTCTCGTTGCATTCACCCCAATTTCCCATCGTGTAATTGCAGCCTAAACATGTCGTGAAACGAAAAATGCACAATACATACAGTACAATCACAACGAAATTTATGCCACTTGTTTCAAGATTTATATGCTAATAATGTATAATCCATGGTACCGATAATGACGATAATGATATAAACAACAGTGAGAACAATGGTATGATTATATTAACCGAGGATAGCCTTTCCGCTGCTTTCGAGGGGGCCGAGTACATTTTTATCAGTACCCCAGTATTGTCGGGCAACCATTAAGCATTGTACACCTTGGGCAAGAGGAATATATTATGGGCAAACCATCTCGTCAAAGGGTGCACGTGCAGAGCACGATTCGAACCCACAATAATGTTTTGCATAACTGACCAGGAGCCCTATCCACTGGAGCACTTAATCGCTCAAAACTTTCATAGTAGCAGCGGACATGGAGTGTCGAAAACCTTGATGCCGATTTTTATTTTTTTGTTTTGTTTTCTTTTGTTTTCTTGACAGCACAAGCGTTGAGTGATGCTGCGGATTCCTGCTTTTAGTAAAGTGTGCATGATATGGATGTTTCATTTTTATTGTGATTATTTCCAGAAGAGTGCATTAGATTATGACCTCGATTTTGGACCTTCCCTGATTTTGTTTTATCTTGCAATAGAATGGAAAAGACACACCGACGAGCACTGCAAAACTTTTATTCTCTTTCTCTCATGTCTCATCCTTTCGCAGTCTGTATGTGTGTGTAGATGTGTTTTTGGAATTGTGGATGTAATTCTAATTTCCACGCCAATCAATCATGACTTTGGCTATTGCAAATTACATTATATAGTTCCATGATAACACTTAGACGTTTGTAACAGCTTAAACCACAGCCTTGCCATTGCTCTCTTCACATTATCTTTTCCACAGAGAGTTTCTGCAGGTCCTAATTTTGCTGAAAACATGCGATGATCTGACGGTATCAACAGCTCCTGAATGAGCCCAAATCCAATTATCATGAATATTCAAGAGTAATATGTAAATATTCGTGACCAAGGTCACTGTTTGGCGTTGAGTTAGCTCAGTCGGTAGCGCGTCTGCCTCACGATCCTAAGGACCCCGGTTCGATTCCCGGGTCCCTCTGAGCAATGTTATGTGTAATCATACCGTCCCCTTTATAGTAAGAGGCAAAACACTCTATCCCTCGGATAGGACACTTAAATGTAGGTCCCGTGTGTGCGAGAGAGTCACAACTCATGCACGCAAAAGATCCCGCTTCATTATTCATCGCAAAGAGCAGGCTGTTTAACCCGGTGAAGTAGTCCCGCCTTACATCCAACTGGACCACATGGAAGACCAGCTATTGCAGCTGAATATGGGCTATCCAGCCATCGTATCAGATGGAAATGAAAATCAAACAAACAAACAAAAAACAAACTCACGCTTGTTTTCCTTCCTTATGGTCTTCCTGCCACACAGGACCTCGCTGACAATGGTCTGGTTACAGGTATCTTGGTCGCCCGACTTCAGCACGCGTGTCTTGTTCTGTCGCCCCGTGGTGGGGTCACAATCCGAAAAGGTAGCCGGATGGTACTTGCAGTCTACAGGTTGTAGAAAGATGGTGGGTGGGCTGCGTTATGACTTGGGTTGTTGATTAACGACATATACCTTTATCATCATCGCGGTCTCATAAGGAAGAGGGAATCCCATGAAAGGATACTTCAAATAAAATGCGTATCTGCATCAACATTATTAAACATCTATTCGTCCATCTCCAAAAATTCAGAATATCCATCTACCTATCCATCTCTCTATCCATATCACCAATTTCAAGGTTCTGGCGACTCCAGCGATGAAGATTGACCACCACCACAAGAATTCAATGGTGGTAGCATCTACCACCTTTCTTCAGATGGTAAGAAATGCTAAAGCACTTTTATAGTCAATACCAAATCATTAAAAAGATGATTCTTATACTGCTACATTGCAGAGTTTCTCTGACGCAATGGCATTATAATTTTACATCGATACTGATTACAGTCAGCAACTCGAGAATGTCGAGTGAATCTTTAACAATATTCTACTGTAGATGAGATGGAATCAATCAGAGCTTAAATATTCATTTCTTAAACCTTTCTGCACCAATGATTCAAACAGAACAAACGTTTCACACACACACACACACACACACACACACACACACACACACACACACACACACCTATGCACAGGAAATGAATGTAGCAAGCAATGTGGCACGTATAGGGTTAATAACATCCCTTGTCTTACCTCGTGGCTTGTTGGGCTTGCCTGGCTTCCCTTTCTTCCCCGTTTTCCGGCCTCCGTCCCGACCGCCGTTGCCCCTGTCTCGGACATTTTCCGCACCTTTGCCCCCTCTCCTTCCCGCCTTGTGGGCCTTGCCACCGCTGCTCCCCCTTCTCGAAGACGCGGGTGAATTTTCTCCTTCCACGGTCGCCTCAGCAGCTTCCCCCTCCTGCACGGGCTGTGCTGGATCGCACTTCACGCGACACTTGGCCGTGGTGGACCATGACTGACACCCACCGTGGCGTAACCCCGTCTTCTTGCCTTTCCCGCAGACTCCTGTCTTGGGCACGCACTCGCTCCATTCCCACTCACTGCAATCGTCCCTGATGGGTGGGTACTCGGGATCTTGAGTGGTGGTTCGTGTCACGCCTCCTGTGATGAAAAAACAAAAACACACCCAACAACACAAAAACAAACAGAAGATGATTTGTGCTTGTTTGTTAGCTTTCGTTATGTTTTGTTCATGTGTATAGTAACTATCTGTCTAATGGTTACAGCTCGTTATTCTGAAGGTTCGTTATTCCGAAGGCTCTTTAGTCCGAAGATTCGTTATTCCGAAGGTTCATTGTTCCGAATTTCATTTTCAGATTAACGAATCTTCGGAATAACGCCGCAAATGTTCGGATTAACGAACCCTTTTTTTTTTTATTTTCGGATTAACGAACATCTAGGTATGGGGAATTTGTGTGTTTCGGATTAACGACCCTTCGGAATAACGAACCTTCGGAATAGCGAACTTCGGAATAACGAACAGCACCCCTGTCTCATAACTTATTCGTACTAGTCAACTAGTCACCGGCACACTTTCGTCTCCCACAGGGCCATTTCCATAATTGCAATCGTTATGTAAAAGAAAAGTCACTCTGAATACTGATATCCTTTCGAGTGTTTCCGATGTCATTATCATAATTGTATTTACTATTATTAGCGTCCTACTTTATCATTGACATCTGATAAGTAGGCCCAATCACATGACGTGTAAAAAAAAAGGACCACATTTCGTTATTCCGAAGATTCGTCAATCCGAAAATGAAATTAAGTTCGTTATTCAGAAGGTTCGATATCCCGATAGTTCGTTAATTCGAAAATGAAATGGTTAATAAGGTTCGTTGTTTCGAAGGTTCGTTTATCCGAAGGTTCGTATGTACGTACTTATACCTTCTTTTCATTTGCATATTAACGGACCTTATTTCATTTTCGGACTAACATTCGGAATAATGAACATCACCCTTTAAAAAAAAACGAAACAAAACACACACTCTGTTTCCACTCGAATCTCTTCTCGAGAACAGTTTCGTGAAAACAAACAAACAAATAAATATATACTTCGCGTATGTGGGTGACTCTTCGGGTAAATAGCGATTCATGTGGCTTCTTTGTTGCAGAAAAAAACCCACATACCACACAACTTGGAGTAAAAAGGTACAAAAAAAAAATGGTCGATTTCATGTATCAGCGGCTCCTTAATTAATGGAGAATTTTTCATGGACGAATTTTAAGTGGTGTATACCCCCAAGCAATGGTATGACAGGATGAACGGGAATCAGAAAGCTCATTGATTAAAAACGGGCATTTCATACTTACACCGATTAACTGTGTTTTTATGATATCAATTACATTCAGTGTGATCTTTTGCACACTTCGCCCTAGCATTCTGAATGACGGCTGGTGCGATTTTCTATATAATAGCAATCATGGTATAGCTCAGTTTCAAATTGGGCGTACACTTTGTCTTGACCTATAACATACATAACTGTACTCAAACAAATCCTTCCTCATTTTTATTATAAAAGACAAACCCAGCAGAGTTGAAGCAAAAGATTACGAAAGACAAGTTCTGATATGACCATCAAAATGATTATTATAGAGTATAGGCGCCTATCATATATAATATATAAATGCGTACAGATACAACGTCCCACTTGTCTTACAACCAACTCTAAAGGAAATCATTCAAAAGTACAAAGAGGAGGAAAAAAAACCTACTTCTCATAGAACAGGCCAAAGATGTTAGTGACTGCAACTTTCGTTTTCACACGTTTTGGTCTCTTGGTTTACTATCATTACACGTATCGTCATCCACGCCTTATCAGTGGTTAAAAATACAAAGCGTGCACAAACATTGCATGTATCCATGTTATGCTTGTATATATACGGCTACAAGTAGACAGTGTCGTTCATTTAACCCATTCCTTACAGGAACCTGACGGCCTGTGTATCATGTCTATGGGGATTTCAGAATACAGTATGGAACGGCTTAATGAGAACTCATCTGACTCATTCGTGTATCTCCGGTTATCGAGGTTACCTTTCTCTCTCCTGTTTCCTTTGTCTGTTTTCCTTCGCCGGTTTTGTCGGTTGCTTCCTTTGGCGTCCGCCAAACACAGGAATACGGCGACCAGAACCGCCAAGACCAGAATGCCTTTCATCTTTAAATCGCTCCCTTTATTTTCGAGAGGATAAAAGCAAAGCAAAACCAAACAGAAACAAAAAAATCGGATATGAGACTAAACTGAACGTCAGAAACGAGTAAGCGGCTATATCACGGCCTCAGAAATGATGTTCGATATCTTCAATCTGCACTGTCAATTAGCCAATGAGAAGACTGTGGTGATTGGTAATGGGGTGGTGGTGGTGATGGGGAGGGGGGGGGGGGCTTGAGAACAGAGACAATTCATGAAGTCTGTATTCATAGTCTGTTAAATCGCGAAAGTTGATGTGCGTCATTAGCGTTTCTTTTTTTGTTTTGTTTCTTTCCCTACATTTCTGATCCTGTTATCAACTTTTACCACTCATCTAGTAATGTATTCAAATACCAATGACAGCTCAGCAGCACGTGACCAAGAAACCTTGTGCAGAGAAGTGAAATGAAGGACCAACATCGAGAGCTCGATAAGGTATATGTATGTACATGTATAGCGCTGTACATCCAGTCGCTGTCATGTGATTTTAGTGTTTTGTGGATGGAGGTCGTACAGCAAACAAACAACTCATGCTTGGGTAGGAAAAGGATTATTTCATATCATTCCAGCAGGACGTGACTTCATCAACGTTGGAATACAATAAGTTCGAAAAAAGGTAGTGTCACTACAGCTATGTGTAGTGAGATATAAGTTCCAGGTCTTTGTTATGTAACAAGTCAAGACTAACTGTGTGTGAAACAGGTCTGAATTGACTAGGCTATACAAGAACCCCAATGTTAAGATAAGCCCCCTCTCCTTCCGGAGTTAACGTAAACATTACATATAAAGACCCCTTTGTTTCATCCCAAGTTTAAGAGGTGGTCAGTGTTTGGAAGTAGCCCCCCTGTGTAACAGTGTATAGAAAGTTCAGTACAGCCAAGGACTCTGTGAAGTGCAGTTGTGTCCAGAAAAGGAAGGCAAATTCTGTGATGCCAGTAAGGCCCGAATGCGGTAAGAAACAACAATTCCTTACTATGTACTTGTGTATAGTCATTGTATATATTCCATATGTGCTTTCTATGTTATAAGAAAGTTAGTTAGATGATGCTAACTATGTAAGATACTGACTATAGTAGACAAAGGAGTTGTGGTTCAGGTGAATGTATATGCTCCCATGAGTGTGTCTTTGTTTGTGTGTGAGTAGTGCATGCATATGAGTAGTGTGTGGAGATCAGGTGAATGCTGTTGCTGTGTGAATTGTAGTGTTCAAACTTTGTAAGTAATTAGTATAAATGTCAGTGATCATCATGTGCATGACCTAGTAACATTCATAATCACAGATTTTAGAGTAGAATACACTGGGAGAAATAGGTGATATTCCATATCCTCAGTCATTTCTATGCTTGTAATATATTAGTGACATATAGTGTCATATAGAGGTTGTTCATCTCTTGTGGTATGAGAGAGAGCTAGTCATATGCACTGTGTAGTTAGATTATTATACTAGTACATGTATTCAAGAGTGACACACTATATACTTGTGTGATGAAAAGTGTAACCTTCACATCTACAATGGGTGACATAGTGATATTATTTGATTAGTAAATAAACATATTATCTCACAAGCAGATAAAGGAAGTCAGTTAGATAAGTGAGAGAAACATATGCACCAGCATTAGTGTGTATTTACATCCCAATAGGAACTCAGAACAGTTTGCATGATTAATTACATCTCAGTAAAGGATTAAAGTCAAGAGTTATAATTATTACCTTTTGATTAAGGGTGTGTTCAAATGGTATTTGATAGCATATTCATATGTTATTATTATGCTCTCTACGTAGAGTGAAATTAAATTAGTTTTCGCAATGCTGTTCATGAAAGTTATGCCACAAATATAAATTACCTGATATTGTGTTTTGGTTATTATTCATGGAAATATAAAGTTAATTCTGAGATATCACGAGTGTGTATTCACAGTGATAAAGTTGACATTTACACCATGATATACGTGCAGATTTTGATGTTACTGTTCTACTACCTTGTTATACGAGTGTAAACAAGTATGCATTGAGTCTGTATATTGTTTTTATTGTTACAGATTGTTATCTCAAGATCGATGACAAGTTTGGATTCAAGAATTAAACCGGATTTAGCTGTAATCTATGTTTCCAGTGTCATCTGTTGCATCTTGCGAATAACGATACAGGGCATATCACAGTGAACTGAAACTCCCCAGCAACTAGTTGTAGCTGGGGCAGCCACAATAACAATCGCAGGGATAACAATTGCAAGTGCAATTGAAGAGATATAACCGCAATCAAGTGATTGTACAGCTGTTGAAAGGTAAACGTGACAATGGCTAGCAGTGTTACCAGTGCGGAAAATGTTCCAGTAGTCACAGAACACAGGAGTGTCAAGAGTGTCAAGCCTGCAAGTGCAGCTGGATCAAGACGCTCAGTAAAAAGTGAACAATTGGTCGATGCCTTCAAAGCAGAGATGGAAGTCATGGACCAGGAGGATGAATTAGCACGCATCAAAGCTGAACATGAGTTTGCGCAGAAGATGCAGGCAGCAGAGCGTAAGCTAAGAAAGTTGAAACTGATCAAGGAACACAAGGAGAGATTGGCTCAATTAGAGGAGGAAGATGATCTTTCTCATTCTGGAGATGGAGATATTCAGCTTCCTGAGGAGAGTAAAAGTGAATCAGTCCAGAGGTTTCTCGATTCCCAGGAGGAAAAGAAGGACCCAACAGCCACTCCTTTCCCTCGTGTTGAGACAATGGAAAACAAACCTACTGATGTCAATCGAGGATCTACACCATGTGGTCTAGAGAGAGTCGCTGAGTCCTTGGTTGAGGTCGCCAAGTCGATTGCCATGCAGAATGCCAGTACGCAGCAGGTCGCAATGACAAGTCAACTTCCAGGAATCGACCTTCCTGTCTTCAGTGGAGATCCTCTGCTCTACCCTCTCTGGAGAAACGCTTTTGGTAGTCTAGTAGACAGCAAACCGCTCCCACTCACAATGAAGTTACATTACCTCAGCAAGTCAGTGGCTGGGACACCAAAGCGAGCGGTTGAGCGATACCTCCTTTTGGGAACTGAGGATGCGTATGAAAGGGCATGTGCCACACTAGCAGAGCGCTATGGAAGTCCAAGCGTTGTCTCCTCGGCGTTCTTGGAGAAACTCAACACATGGCCAAGAGTTGGTGACAGAGATGCAACTGGATTGTCAAACTTCTCTGATTTCCTTGACCAGGTTGGAGCAGCGAAGTTTACCATACCCACCCTCAATATCCTTGACTTCCCGCAAGAGAATGTTAAGTTGCTGGAGAAGCTGCCATCATACCTTGAAAGGCAGTGGCGGGAGGAGATTTTGAAGTGGAGAGGACGCGGATATGGTGACTACCCACCCTTTGCAAGGTTTGCTGACTTTGTGAGAAATGCAGCTTGCAAGGCCAACATTCCAGAACTTGAAAATTTGAAACGCGAATCCAGATTTAAGCCAGCCACTTCTGGAGAGAACAAGACGAAGCCTTCAGGGAGAACAATGTTGACATCAGGTTCAAGGGTGAGCCAACATGGAGAGTATTCCTCTTGTCCTCTCTGCAAGAAGGATCACCATCTTGACGAGTGCCAAGAATTTGAAAGAAAGGAGTACTCCGACAGGAAGAAGTTCTTCTTTGAAAGACGACTGTGCATGGGATGCGGTATGGATGACAGACATCGAGTCAAGGACTGTCCTCGGCGCAGGGCATGCCAGGTGTGCAAGGGCAGTCACCTGACATCACTCCATCGTCCAGTCCAGCTGCCAAAGGAGAAGGTGTCTTCAAACTGCACCAGTGTTTGTCACCTTCCAGATCAGGAAGGAAAGGATCATGCAATGATCGTGCCTGTGTGGGTGCGACATGCCGATGACCCAGGCAGGGAGTTCCTGCAATACGCTATCCTGGATGACCAATCCAATGTTGGATTCATCACCAGGGAGTTGTGCGACAAAATGGGGGTCAAGGGTCCTGAAACTGATCTGCAACTCACTACAATGCAGAGCACATCTATTGTCAAAGCAACAAGGGTGTCTGGAGTGCAAGTCCTGGACTTCAACAGAGATCAAGTGATCGACCTGCCACGTTTGTATACGAGGGATGCAGTACCAGCCAGCAGATCCCAGATACCAAAGTCAGAGGTAGTCAAGCATTGGCCGCACCTGGAGTCAGTGGCTCACAAGTTGATGCCGTACAATAAGAACATTGAAGTTTCCTTGCTAATTGGAAACGACTGTCCTCGTGCCATACGACCAAGGGAAGTGGTAGCAGGTGGTGATGATGACCCTTATGCCCTGAGGACATCACTTGGATGGGGAGTAGTCGGAAGAGTGTGTCAAACACCATCTCGGAAAGATGATGCAGTATGCAACCGCATCTTGGCAAAGGAGATCCTCAATCCGCAAGCCATCCATGAGCCCATGGCTAACCACGTTAAGCAGATAAGGCGTCTGACAGATCCAGATGCGTGGTTCCATGTGGAAACTGAAAGCAACCCAGCAGATGATTCTTCACGTGGACTGTCATCGAAGGAGCTCACAACAGATGATCGCTGGCTGAAAGGTCCAGAGTTTCTTTGGAGAGATGGCGTCTTCCATGGGGAACCAGTAGAATCTGTCCAGGTGAACAACAATGACCCAGAGGTCAAGGTAGCAGCTACAATGACGACTGCCGCATCAGAGAAATGTAGAGCATTTCCAGATCGCTTTGAGACCTATAAGCTGGCGAGCATTTCTTCTTGGCATCGAGCAAAGAAGGCTGTTGCTCGCAGTTTCCAGCTGAAATCGACACTTTGGAAGCAAGCCCAGGAAATGCCACCCAAACCAGCGGAGATAAACCAGAATGAGGTGCAGGAGTACCTCCTTCAGAATGGGTGTGACTGGGTCCCATTTGTAATCAATGTACCTCATGCTTCTCACATGGGTGGCGTTTGGGAGAGGCAAATAAGGACTGTTCGTCGTGTCCTAGAACCTCTTCTGAAGTCACTGGGAAGTCAGACCTTCATGACCGAGGCAGAGGCAATCATCAACTCAAGGCCTCTGACGACTGGAAACCTGAGCGACCATGGCGCACCAGAACCTCTAACCCCGAACCACATCTTGATGATGAAGGCTAGGATCGCTCATCCCCCTCCTGGTGTGTTCCAGCGCGAGGACAGCTACGCTCGCAAATGGTGGCGAAGAGTCCAGTATGCAGCCAATGAGTTCTGGGCTAGGTGGAAGAAGAAGTACCTGCAGGAGTTGCAGTCTCGACAGAAGTGGGTCCGCTCCGAGAGAAACCTGGCTGTTGGTGACATCGTGATCACGAAGGAAGGCAACGAAGCTCGCTGCTGGTGGCCCCTCGCACGTGTCATCGACGTCTATCCTAGCAAGGATGGGTGTGTGCGTAAGGTAAAGATCTTGATGGCTGACAGGTCGTTGGACTAGGAAGGAAAACGGCAGCGCCAACCAACCGAACTGGACAGACCGGTCAGTAAATTAGTTTTGCTTCTTCCTGCTGAAGATAAGTAAGTCACACAGAAGACCAAGGGATTCCCCTACAAGGAGCCAGACTATTTTGACATAATTGATTAATGCTATCAGGCTCAGAATATTTAAACCAAATTGTGTTTCAATAAAGTTGATGAAAATAATGCAGAAGCGAGATGCACTTTGCATCAGTAGTTGAATAAATTACAAAATGATGGTTTTTGTATTTTTGGATGCTACAGCATTCATACTTCACTTGACTAAGCCTTTGTTTTATGTGCTAGCAGAGTGTGTTGTTTCTTTTAATACATAGATTTGAAAGACCCAAAATTGGCCGTTACGATATTTTTTTGAATATGTATATTACATGAATTTGTAGTAAATGGTAGTACCATTTAAAGGAGCCATGTCACTACAGCTATGTGTAGTGAGATATAAGTTCCAGGTCTTTGTTATGTAACAAGTCAAGACTAACTGTGTGTGAAACAGGTCTGAATTGACTAGGCTATACAAGAACCCCAATGTTAAGATAAGCCCCCTCTCCTTCCGGAGTTAACGTAAACATTACATATAAAGACCCCTTTGTTTCATCCCAAGTTTAAGAGGTGGTCAGTGTTTGGAAGTAGCCCCCCTGTGTAACAGTGTATAGAAAGTTCAGTACAGCCAAGGACTCTGTGAAGTGCAGTTGTGTCCAGAAAAGGAAGGCAAATTCTGTGATGCCAGTAAGGCCCGAATGCGGTAAGAAACAACAATTCCTTACTGTGTACTTGTGTATAGTCATTGTATATATTCCATATGTGCTTTCTATGTTATAAGAAAGTTAGTTAGATGATGCTAACTATGTAAGATACTGACTATAGTAGACAAAGGAGTTGTGGTTCAGGTGAATGTATATGCTCCCATGAGTGTGTCTTTGTTTGTGTGTGAGTAGTGCATGCATATGAGTAGTGTGTGGAGATCAGGTGAATGCTGTTGCTGTGTGAATTTAGTGTTCAAACTTTGTAAGTAATTAGTATAAATGTCTGTGATCATCATGTGCATGACCTAGTAACATTCATAATCACAGATTTTAGAGTAGAATACACTGGGAGAAATAGGTGATATTCCATATCCTCAGTCATTTCTATGCTTGTAATATATTAGTGACATATAGTGTCATATAGAGGTTGTTCATCTCTTGTGGTATGAGAGAGAGAGCTAGTCATATGCACTGTGTAGTTAGATTATTATACTAGTACATGTATTCAAGAGTGACACACTATATACTTGTGTGATGAAAAGTGTAACCTTTACATATACAATGGGTGACATAGTGATATTATTTGATTAGTAAATAAACATATTATCTCACAAGCAGATAAAGGAAGTCAGTTAGATAAGTGAGAGAAACGTATATACACATGTGTATATGTGCACCAGCATTAGTGTGTATTTACATCCCAATAGGAACTCAGAACAGTTTGCATGATTAATTACATCACAGTAAAGGATTAAAGTCAAGAGTTATAATTATTACCTTTTGATTAAGGGTGTGTTCAAATGGTATTTGATAGCATATTCATATGTTATTATTATGCTCTCTACGTAGAGTGAAATTAAATTAGTTTTCGCAATGCTGTTCATGAAAGTTATGCCACAAATATAAATTACCTGATATTGTGTTTTGGTTATTATTCATGGAAATATAAAGTTAATTCTGAGATATCACGAGTGTGTATTCACAGTGATAAAGTTGACATTACACCATGATATACGTGCAGATTTTGATGTTACTGTTCTACTACCTTGTTATACGAGTGTAAACAAGTATGCATTGAGTCTGTATATTGTTTTTATTGTTACAGATTGTTATCTCAAGATCGATGACAAGTTTGGATTCAAGAATTAAACTGGATTTAGCTGTAATATATGTTTCCAGTGTCATCTGTTGCATCTTGCGAATAACGATACAGGGCATATCACAGTGAACTGAAACTCCCCAGCAACTAGTTGTAGCTGGGGCAGCCACAGGTAGTTATACACTCTAATGCGTATGTAGTCACGGAAATGTTTCGAAGTATTGATATCCTGTAGTTTATTTATAGAGGAAGTGATGCAATGAACGAAGGTTATCCATCTTTCACAAGTCCATGTTTCTTTTAACATGTTTAAAGCCCTGCATGGCTGCCAGCACCCATTCTATTAAAATTTTCACTTATTATTTATGTAGAAGGGATGGTAACAAATTCACACCATCTGTGTGTGTTTTATTACTGTTATAACGGAACTATAACTTAGCTCCATGGTGTTATGTTCCCGCGGGTTTTTTTTTTTCAGTCTTTCTCCTAGCTTTGATGTAAATCTCGCCTAAACTGTATTGTTGCTATATCATTTATGTTTTTATTCAGCATTTCGTTCATTTCTTGGGAGTTTTTTTTTTTCAATATAAATTTCATCAAGCACACATTCCTGCTATTAAGATTTGGTTTCCATGGCTCTATTGTGCCTCCTCCTTTATTTCTTATCTAGTTTTTATTTTTTTTTTTTTACAAATGTAAAACAGAGGAGGAGGCACCAAAAGCGAATCTAATAATGTTAATTGGATTCGATTTTGGTGGTTCCTGCATGCATTACCATTGTATATTTTATGGTCTAAATTCGAAAGAGACGACCTCTACTCGCTCGTTTAATGAAAGTAGGAAGAGGTGCCGGTATCTAATTGATGATCACACAAATTAGATTAGTAATTAGAGTAAGTCATGTTTTTAGAACAAAAAAAAAAATGAATTCAGTGAACAGCACATCCACGAGAGCACAGACACATTATCTTTAAAAAAAAAAACCAAACAAATAAATCGTATTCATTTTACAAAAGAACAGCGAGGTGATGATATAGTTGAGATCGCCGACCATGTTGGCGTTTATGGCATTTTCGATTGCGTAGTATATTGGTTTTCTCAACGACTAATATATCAATTCTCCATTATCCTTTCTGTTGACTTTTGAGAGAGAAGGGCTTTTTACACTTGTGTTTCTTAACCCCGGACTTTCTCTGACCCAGGACTATCGTTAGTCCCGTACCAATTTTTTCAGCTTTTTACACTCGCCAATTAGTCCCGTACTATCTCTTGTCCGGGGCTAAGGAGAAAACTGACCTTTTTACACTCGTATTTCTTAGCCCCGGACTTTCCAAACCACATGAATATTCATAATTACGCTGTGTACTGTACACGTACACGCACGCACCGGCAGCACTTGATTACCTCGTTTCTGATTGGTCATTGAGGGTCGGACTTCGTCTACATCGCTTAGCCCAGGATTATTTTTTCGTTCTGTTTACACTCACTTGCTTGGCACCGCAATTGCGGTGCTAGCACTGCAATTGCGGTGCTAACCCCTGCTATTTTGCAGGGCCAGATAGTACCGTACTATCGGTGGGGCTAGCCCACTTTGGCAAAAACAAGTGTAAACAGAAAGTGGGCTAAGGATAGTCCCGTACCAACGGTGGGGCTAAGGCCCCCCCCCCCCCCCCCTTAGCCCCACCGTTGGTCCGGGGCTAAGCAAAATTTTACAAGTGTAAAAAGCCCTAGAGAGAGGAGAAAATCGAAAACAATAAGATCAGAATGCAGCCCTTGCGATTTCAATCGATGGTATTTTTTATGTTTGTTTTTAAAAAATGGCTCAATTTGGGCCATGCATTGTTCCCTTGTTGACTTTTGGGTATTGTAGAAAGTGAAGTCATTAATGTTATTCTTTTACAGCAAACTAAGTGTTTAATACTCAATTAATTTAAAAACGAACAAATACGCGCAGATATGCATCGAATCAATAATCATTCAGCAACACTTTTTTCCCTGTTACTTTGGTTTTTGGTTACAGGGTTTTTTATTACAGGGTTTTTTGGTTACAGGGTTTTGGCGATACAGGGCTTTGATTACAGGGTTTTTGGTTATAGGGTTTAGAACTGTTACCTGTGCTTTGTACGGAATAATAGCCCCAGCGAATCCCTTCTCTTTATCATTATGATTATTATTAATCCCTTATCCTTATCATTATGATCATTAATAAGTACGACATAGTATAGGAGCTGTGTATATTTTTTAAGAATTCTCAGATCTGAAATGGATCGTGCTAACATAGAAAATAATCACATAGTATTGTTGGGGTTGTGAGGACGGTGAATATCCTTAATCATACTTTTCAAAATACACCCTTACAAAGTTGTTCTGAGAATGGGCAATCATGAGAATTCTGGTCGCATAATTTGATATCACGTCTGCCATCTCAAACACGAGGATTTGAGTCGCAAATCATATCGCGTCTACCATCTCAATTCTCAACACACGGCTATATTAACCTGTCACTGACCCTTCATTCCTCCGTTTGTGAATTTATTTGGTGACAACCTTTCAATAAAAATCAGACTTTGATCCGGGGCCTCCCTACAATGACGGCGCGGCAAACCGCAAGGACCTAAATTACTGCGACTACAAAAGGGGACTTGTCTTGTGGCGCGTCTACCGAAGCGCGCTTGGTGTCATACTCAATTTCGTGTCGTCTGCGATCACGACTGTGTTGATAGACGTGTGTATGGGTTTGCGCGAGGTTGTTTATAAGGAGATAAATATGATGCAGAAATTATGACGAAGGGAAAGAGATGGGAGAGAGATAGCGAGCAAGAGAATGAAGAAGGGAGACGGAGACAGACAGAGGTTGAATGAGAAGCAGACAAATGAATTAAAAGAGGAGTTCGATAAAAGGGAAAGTTTGATTTCTTGGAATTCTGTGGTTAGACATTGTGTCTACACCAGTTTTTTAACGTATCCATACTTTCATCGTAATTATTGTCTTCAACTACGCTAACAAATGAGAATTGACATACATGTATGACACGTGATATGTTCTATACAATCCATGTCCCCCCCCCCCCCCCCCCCCCGGCTCTGACAAGGTGAAAAGACCTTTCTTAAAGGCATAATTTACCATTTGCAGATGAAACAAAAAACCAAGCATTAGTGCTTTAAAATAGTTCTTACACGTGAGTTAGGGATAGAAACAACCACTGTAACAATTTGAATTGGTAAAGTCGATGTTAAGTATTGATAGATATACAATATGTGAACAAAATTTATGATAAAAATGTTTCGAGACTAAGCCGTCTACAGTTACGGTTTATTGAGAAAAATACAGATATCTCCTTACATTTTAGGCTTTATCGGGAAAATGTTACATGATAGGATGTTTTGTGGTACAGCAGACCTACACATATTTTGCATTACATGTCATATCCTGAAATTTTTTTAAATCACTGTTCCCAAAGGTAAATAGGACCTTTAAAGGGACAGGACAACCAGTCATGCCTAGATAATTGAAATTGGCAAGGACATCAGAAGTGTTTTATTTGTTTGTTTGTTTTCCCACCACGACATTTCAGGGTTTCATGAAGCTAATGGGGCAATGATTCGGCAGCCGATCCCATTTATGACTCACTTATTATAGGCACATACATTGTAATCGAAAACTCACTAAAAAATGCAAACAGCATATTACACGTTGTGTTAATTCAACCTTCTTGTTGAAATGGTCAAAGAAACGATGATGAAGCGTATTGGGAAATAACTAAGTAGGTCATAAACCTTTGCAACCTTGTAATCACGGCAAAGTAATTCAGTGAACAATATCTTTTTAAAGGAAACCAAAACCCAAAGAGCAATGTGGATTGAGTGAAAGCAGCAACATTCGTAGGACACTAGAAATTGAAAGTTTGAGGAAAATCGGACAATCGATGCAAAAGTTATGAATCCTTTAAAGTTTTGGTGTTGGAACCACTGGATCAGGAGACTACTAGAGAGTATGACGTCATTTGTGGACAACAATATAAAGAAAATATAAAGAGAGTTCCACAAAAATTCATTTTTCATAAAAATTACACCTTCCATCAACTTGATACTGACATGTGTAGTAATAATTCCCCCGTGCTTTCTGAAAGCGGTTAGTCAAGTGCTCTTTCATTACGCTAGAAAAGTGAAAGCATGTTGAATTTCCTTTATATTTTCTTTATACAGTATTATTGTCCACACATGTGATTTTGCTTCTCCTTTTCTGCACAAGGAGAAGCTCCTTGCTTTTTCTAAATCAAGGCTGTTCGCCAGCAGAATTAATTTCGTATTCTAGCAAACAACTACACGTTCATCTCTTTCATGAACCACTGCGGTAGTTTGGCAACCCTATCATAAATGAGTAGAATCCTCATGCTGTGTAAATAAACTTCAGATGAGTAGCAAACACAATCGTCTGCATGGACACATCTCTCTCTTTCTCTGCACATAGTCTACGTATCAGTAAAATACCGTAATGCAAAATTTATATTTATGGCGTAAACCCGTACAGAATCAGGCAGCATGCAGGTGTGAGGTAGTAAAGATTGATAAACAGATATAGGCCTACTTTGAGTTCACTATTATATTCAAAGTGCATGATTCGACTGAGTAGAAATGCATTTGGCTTGGAGTAGAATTAAGACAGGCGAGATGTTACATCAATCCCGTTTCAGAGGTTTCCAACTCTCTTTTCAGGCAAGGTGTCAGGTATGACCCTTAACCCTATAAAGCCCAAGGGGGGGCACATTGTGCCCCCCTACCGGATTTTCGTTTGCCACTCCTTCGTCCTTAATCCGATTTCAACCAAATTTGGTGAGTTTTCCTAAAATCTTATTGCGAACATTTTGATATATAATTTAGCTATATTTGATGTTGCTGGTTGCCATGGCAACCATAAACTGACAACCATGTCAGTCAGATTTTGCATCTTTTTTCTGTTCCCATTTCATTTAACAGCATTACGGTGTATGAAATGGGTATTTCTTGGCTGAAATTTCTTGAAGAAGCAAAATTTGAAGTAATTATGGTCCTGGAAAGTTTTTCTTATTATTTCCTTTGTTTTTATGTGACGAAGGCATAAAACAATAGATATAATAGTGATAATTGAAAACAATAATATTTTCTACAGATTGCCCTTATATTTTGAGTTATTTTGATTCCTTCACCCAAGTTATGCCTCTAATATCATTAGTTTATCATAGTATCAATTTGCAATCTCAAAATTCCACTATTATGCAAATATGAAATGTCATAACTATACATGTACCCATCCCAAACATTTCATCTCAGGTCTCATAATGTATCACTATGTTGATGTGAATAGCGCCCCCATGTGGTGACCTTGAGAAATTTCAAACATAACAAATAATAAAATTCCACTTGCTTATCACTTGTGGCAAATATGAAAATGATTGGTCTATAACAAGACATATATAATGGGGATAAAGAAATTATACCGAAAAATCATGTTTTTAGCATATTTCCTATGTATTTCTTTATATTTTTGTAAATAGCGCCCTCCATGGGTGACCTTGTGAAAATTCAAATGTACGGACATGTAGAGTATGAGTTACTCTACCCACGTGCCAAATATGACGATGATACATCAAATAATAAAAAAGTTATATAGGGGGGGCACAATGTGCCCCCCCTTGGGCCTGCGAGGGGTCAAAATAGCTTGGGCTTAATAGGGTTAATACTTATATCAGGCGGCACATACAATGACTTGAAAAAGAAAAACCGAAAAAAAAAACAACAACCGACGGCTGTTCGGTTACCAGGGAGGGACAGAGCAAGATGAAATGTCACCCTTCATCACAAACAACCAACAATCTTCATAAGACTTAGGCTCATGTCATGTATTTGAAATTAGACGTGAGTCGTGAATATGAGTATAGGTTAGTGAGTGAGTCTTGAGTAGTTTAGACCGCCCGTAACTACAGGGAATACTGCATGGGATATGCTTTCTTTCATGCAACAGGACCTTATTATCTTATTCGTCATCAGTGACCATTGGTGGCTGGGGCGAGCTCTCGATGCAGATGGGTACCTCTTTTTTTTACGTCACAGTAAAAGTATAATAATATTAGAGGCTATGCGTAAAATGTGGTTCTATTATTGACATCAATATTGTGGAGAGTTATAGGATAACAGATTTCACTGTTTGTGATGACTTATTTACAACTTTTGGTATTTATCTATATCATTTATTCTTCACCATAAAGTTTATGGTTTTATGTGTGTTTCAGCTTTGACATTTTGGGCGCAAAGGATGTTTTATGATGTGTTTTATAGTTTTGTTATCATTGAAATTCCCTGTCTGTATTATATGAAAACGTATGTTATTTAAAAATTCACGTCCTTTTCTCCCTGCTCTTTCCCTCCTGTTTTGGGCTCTAGTACAGGTCTCTAAAAAACAGACAGACAGACAAACAAACAAACAAAACAAAGAAGGTAGCGCAGCCGTTGTGGACTGTGGTCAAAGGTTTAGGTATAATAACCGGCCCTATAAGCAAAACGATTGCAAGTGATGTTGCTATGATGGCATTAATTTATTACTTGCCCAACATCATTACATAATTACATAATTAAATAGTGTATGTATTTATATTATTCTGGGATATGTCAGGCTGCAGTATGATTCCTGTGCAGTGGTGATGTCCCTCGTCGAAGATCCGCTTTTTGTTTATTCATTTTTTTCTTCTTCTTTTTTTTTGTTGCAAATTGACATAAAAGTCGAAATGGAGCAGTGTGTTGCCATGATTAAGTCCGTATATAGAGAGGTTTATTTATTTTGAGACGTATTAAAGTGTAGATGAATTCCACTGCATAATGACTGCGAATGCAAGATATCCCGTAAAAGACAACAACAACAAGGGTCCTCCTCGAGGTCAGCTCTGATAAGGTTACTCGTACGCATGCCCACGAAACAAGGCGCCATAATAAGCTAACAAACTCTTTGGTCGTCATTCCTGTTTGAACTCGCGCAAACCGGTTCAACACGAATGCACGGTATGTCCGTTTAAATTTCTCAGTGAACATTATAAGTGGAGAAATAGATAATGAAATACATATCTTTTGGGGAATCTTTCTCTGAGGTAAATATCATAATAAAGGCGCAGTCGAAGACAAGGATGGAAGGGAGAAAGAAGGGGGGGGGGTGGGGAGAGGGAGAGAGAGAGAAAGAGAAGAATAGATGATGCGTTGTATACGGATATATTGTCCATCATAATCGTGATCTCGGGTAAATTTCGGATATTCTAGCTATTGAACGATCAAATTTTAAGATGACTGAGACGGAGCTTACCTGAACCCCTGATGTGACGTGATGAAGTGGCGTGAAGAGAGAAGAAACCTGCAAGGTGCTCAGGAGGCGCAGCTATGCCCCGATATCAAAGAGATGAGGCACCTACTGTCTACGTGCCCGACGCATAACCCCCGACTCGCAGACTACAGGCACACTCGCCTGAAAGCGAGCATATCACGCTTTGCACAAAGCCCCCGACAATATGGACGCTCCGTGCCAAACTCGGCCAATCAGAAGGCAGCAAATTAACCTCTCTTGCGAACAGACCATGCGCAGCACGATTTCGTGGACAATGGGCTCCATTATTAGCTCACGGGGGTGTTATTTGCCCTTCTGCAAACTATAACGTTTCGGACTCCCCTATTAGTGTCTCTTCATGTAAACACTTAAATCAAATTCCTCAATTCTGCAAAAATGAGCGGGCTAAATTGAACCAAAATCAGAGCAAGAAAAACATCTCTTGTGCTGATGCCAATGCTTTGAATCGGTCTGTCTTACCAGGGAGCACCTCCCTGGTCTTACCATTACGACAAAAGAAAATTTTAATGGTCTAGAAAGAAAGGTCAAAGGTCACAATGAGCGAAAACAAGTAATCAGCTGCTTAAGCAAGTGAAATTGCGACTGTCACTTCTACTTTCAACCAATAACCGTTTTTCGTAGTAATACTTGTTGTTAGGATGTATATTTATTCATATATATCTAATGTATACTCGTATATGCGTGTTTTCTTGCGTAAGGATTTATGGTATATCACATGATTTCCCCCTCATCCCGTCAAAGACAGCCTCAACAAAACCCAAGCAACATACACGTCTGCCAGTCAGGTAACTTTATATTATATATACTTATATATATATGTATATATATAATGAGTTGTTCAATAAAGTCATTCTTATTGGCGAAATAATGCATTACTAGTTTATTTCTTGATTCTTCGCTATATTGGAGCCAATACTTGAATTCGCAACATGAATATATATATATATATATATATTCACAACAGTAGGTCAATATAAAAACTCCAGTCCGCAGCACCCGATAATTCGCTCGTATTTATTCAATTCGTATATGCAAGCCCGCTCTAGGCTTGCATACGTAATGAGCTGCGTGAGGGGATTTTGTCCTTGGGCTTTGGGTTTTGGGCTTTGGGCTTTCGGCAACAAAAATACACCTTATGTTCACAAATTTGGTATCAAATTCAAGGAAAATATGTAAACTATCGTCACATGTTATCTAAAATTTTGGAAAAATTTATATTTAAAAGAACGATTAATTTTTTAAATTTTCATAATGTTTTTACAAATTCTCAATTTGGATTTCGTCAGAAACACAGTACCATTCATGCCCTTTTTAGTTTATCGATCACGCAGCGCATACTATTGATAATCATTCTCATCTTATTGGTATATTCCTGGACTTCTCCAAGGCCTTCGATACAATAAATCATGAAATTTTACTTCGCAAGTTGTCTCATTATGGAATAAGAGGGAAGGCCTTGGAGTGGTTCAGGAGCTACCTGCAAAACCGCAAACAATACGTATCTCTGAATGGGAACGTTTCAAGTCTCGAATTCATTAGTGTGGCGTCCCACAGGGTAGCTTATTAGGACCTTTACTTTTTATCATTTATATTAATGATTTTTGCAGATAATCCGACGTGTTGTCATTTATACTTTTTGCTGATGATTCAAATATTTTCTTTTCACATCAAAATCCAGATAAACTCGTGGACATTGTTAATTCTGAATTGAAAAAAGTGACCCAGTGGATAAGAGCTAATAAATTATCTCTTAATCTTTTGAAAACTAAATATATGTTATTTAGCAATTCTATAGAAGCATTACGTAAAGAGATTATTTTTGATGAGAGCCTATTAGAACGCGTATCTCATATAAAATTCCTTGGGATTACAGTAGACGATAAATTATCATGGAGGCCACATATTATTAACATTAGTACAATAATTTCACGTAATATTGGTATCATTAATAGACTTAAGTTTCATATTCCATTGTCTTCTTTGCTGACGTTGTATTTCTCTTTAATTTTACCTTATCTTAATTACGGTCTTTTAGCATGGGATAGTGCTCATCAAACTTTATTAGATAGACTACTGTTATTACAAAAAAAAGGGCACTTCGTGTTATTTGTGGCGTCCCGCCACGTTCCCATACAGATCCATTATTCACTAAATATAAGATTTTAAAAATTAAAGATTTGTAGTTGTTTCAACTTGGACAGTTTATGTTTAATTTCAACGCAAATGCACTTCCCTGTATATTCAATTCAATGTTTACAAGGAATCAGTTTTTCCATAATTATCCCACCAGGCAATCTTCTGAGTTTCATAACATTATTGGCTCAGAATACATTTATATACACAGGCCCTAGATTCTAGAATTCATTAAGTTGCGAAATGAATTCTCTTTCTTTGTACTCTTTTAAGCGGAAGTTGAAATCCTTTGTGTTAAACCCTCTCTGATTTTTCACTTTTATTAACCAAGTCCCAACAACCACAGGGTTCATCATCCAACCATCAATCAATTAATCTCTGAATTTATGTTATAATGAAATAGCCATCATAATCTCTGCACGGCTGTATGCAGCCACCAGCTGTTTGAAGCACCTCTTCAATCCCCTCTTCAATTTCCTCTTTCGTTTCCCTCTTTCGTTTCCATGATCAGCGTGTAGGCATTCTCTTTCTTCTTTCCTTCCTTCCTTCCTTCCTTCCTTTTTTCCATCTATTTTGTCGAGTCGTGTCATGTTGTTGTGTGTCTCCTATTTGTTCCATCTTGTCTTAAATTATACTTGGCTAAGCATATGCAAATAAGTATTTCATTAGATTTTTCTTGAGGGGTTCACAATCTACAAGCTTGCTTTTTAGTGGACCTCTCAGTTCTTTTTTTTTTCCAACTGAAACATAACCTTGTATTTTTTTTGCGTATACATGCATGTAACTTTATTATTGTATCATTTGATATCATTTGCAAGATGTATGTACACGACTGTGATATGATTCCTAATTTATACTGTGTTATGTTCTGTTGGAAAAAGGAGAAGAATATAATAAAATAAAATGAAAATGAAAAATGAAATGAAATGAAAATTATTGTAAATGAAAAATATCATAGCGTAATTTGAGCTTGAAAAATGATTAAAAAAGTAATTCGTGCAGTACACGTTCAAGACGTCAAAAAATATCAAATTCACCTTGCGTCTCAATGAAAATGCTTTATTTGGTATTCCATCTCCTAATCTTTGTATCCATGTAAATGTCTTGACAATTTGTTGCTTAATCCGGTCAGGAACCAGTAAAATATACATCGATGTCAGTGCTGATCAGCTTGAAACCGTGTAATCTCAAGAGTAAGCTCTCTCATTGGACAGTGCTTGCATTCAGCGCTTGCATTACGTCATTACGCTGCTACATAACGGTTTCATGCCACTTGCGGTTTCTTGGCACGCGTGTCGTTCAAGCGCTGAATGCAAGCACTGTCCAATGAGAGAGCTCTTTCGCGCCACTGTACACTTTGTGTGGAGCATACTTCCGGCTTAGGAGTGAATTTTACAGACATTTCAAAACGGAAAAACTAGTACAAATCATGCTTGCGTCTCCTTGACTCCCATATATGATGAGCATCTAAATTTCCTTTCTACGACAAAGCCAAAATCAGAAACAACAGTTTCTTAATCCGGTCAGGAACCAAAAAAGAACTTTAGACGACAAAATCTTCCGTGAAAAGCAGGTAAAATTTACGCAAATTCAACTGATTATATAGTCATGATAAGATCCAATGTTATACGCAAATTTAGTATCAAAATAAAGATCAAAGTCTGGAGAACAATTTACCGTGACTTGAAGCCATGATAAATGTATGTACAATTCGCTACACTGTGAAAACCATAGCCTTATCAAAGTCTCGCAAAATCTCGCACGACGAGACACCTTTCGAACGCAAAGATCGTCAACGAGAGTGCTGAATAAATCTTGCCGGATCGGCTCATTAGAATACGTGCTGCGGACTGACTGTTAGAGACGTAATTTTGACGAATTTTCGCCCATGGGGCTTTGTCAAGTCAATACATTTGACATTTTATTTAATTTTAATTCATTTTGATTTATTTATTTCAATTGTTATTGTAATTGTTGTTATTCATTTATTATATATATATATATTGGGGCCGCCATATTGGTGAAATCCAATATGGCCGCCATCCGGGTTAGAGAAAATGTTTACGGGATTAGAGAATGTGATTCTAAATATCATTTCTGCAATTCAAGGTCACTATCACCTCTCAACGTCACTTTCAAGGTCAAATAAGGGTCAAATCAGCATTTTTTCGAAATGGCGTCTGTGAGCATTCAACTGCAATTCACTGGTACCCCTATTTTGTCCCATTTGTCATCTCTTCCATACTCCTTCAATAGTCAATTAGGGCCAAGAGTGGTTCCATCTCCCTACATATCAATAATGATTATGACAAATAAATGAAAAAAATATATTAAAGGCATAATCTGCCTTTTGCAGATGAAATAAACACCCAGTATTAGTGCTTTAGAATAGTTATAAAATGTGAGTCAGGGATAGAAACAACTACTGTAAAAATTTGAAGCCGTATAATCGATGTCAAGTGTTGTTAAATAGTTATACCCAAAATATCTTATAATAAGAATGTTTCCAGACTCTACAGTTACGGTTTATTGAGAAAAACACTGATAAACACTGACACTGATCTCCTTAAATTTGAGGCTTTATTGCCAAAATGTTATATGGTAGGACGTTTTGTGACATCACACAACAGACCTACACATATGCATCAAATGTGATATCTTGAACATTTTTGAAATCACTGCTCCCAAAGGTTAACAAGACCTTTAAGATATATATATATATATATATATATATATATATATATATATCGAAATCGTTGAGCACAGAAAACGGGCTTCCATCGGTTTCGTTTTCTTTTCTCATTTTCTTTGCTCAAAGTTTTCACTATTTATCAATTGCTTCTGGTCAGTTTTTCCTTTCCTTGTTTATATATATATATATATATATATATATATATATATGCTTAAATACGGCCGCCATCCTGTTACAAGGTGCCGAATCAGGGTGCAATGGCAAAGAGGATAATAAACACGCCTAATCTTATTTTGTCTTCGTTTTTCTTTCTGACGAGATAGCTGGTTAGCCCGTATGCAACTAGCTGGTCAGTTGTGTGTACTTGGGGTGGACCACTTTACCGGTTTATGCACCTTGAGTTTTCCGATAACGGAATACCGATTCGGGATCTTTTCATGTGTCTGGGTTTGTGATTCTTTCACACAAGGGACTTCCATTGTTTTATATCCAAGTGATGAGGTGCAAAGTGTTGTGCCTCTACTAGAGGGGACGGTATGACAACACACACCATTGCTCAGCTAGACTTGAGATATTAAAGTGGGATTCGAACCCGTGCCGGAACACAAGTCTTTAGACCGCAAGCCATACGCTACAGACTCAGCCACCTCGTCACCTTTCATGGTCAGTTATATAACTTTCCAGCTGGCAAGCGATATGATTCTCCTCCTGCTGAAATTGGTGTATGCATCTGCATCTGCTTCTTCAGTGAAGGAAGCAATGGGCGAAGCTTAGATTCCAGGGAATCGAGCTCCTCAATCCAGGTCAGACCAGTATTCTAGGGGCAGTTAACTAAATTCGATCATTAAAGTCCTTTAATGGCAGTATCTTATCAGAGTAGGTGAAGACAATTCAGCCGAAGGTTTTTTCTTGTCTTTTTTATTCTCTTTTTATCAAACAAAACCGTTTCTTTACTGAAAGCGCAAATGACTAGGGAAATTGAACACCTATTGATGTTGTATGGGATACTGATCATGAAGAAAATAATCTTAACATTTTTGCGCAGCAACACTGTGCAGTTCTCTGACAAGAGATGGTGATGGCACCATTCAAATCTCAAATTATGATTGGAAGAGCGTAGCGGCTTCCTGAAAAATTAAGATTGAAAAATAAAGAACTGCCCTCATTTATCAGCGCACAGATATCCAAGAATAAATGGGACGGACAACTCATCCTGAGCACCTGATTCGAGACGGAAATATCCAACAGGAATTGCGATCTCACAACCCTTCAGCTTTCCAACAACTTAGATGCGATCTACGCAAAGATATCCTTACAAAGGATGACATAATGTTTTCTGAAAGCATTTTCTGAAAACAGTATACAATCGCACGGATGAGCATAACATCACATTTTCGGTAGTGTGCTTTTCTTTTTAATCCCTTTGATCTGAGGAAGTTACGGGTGGGTCATGGTATTGAAAAGATAAAGGCCTTTTCAGCTCTTTCCTGTAGAGCATACCTCTCTTCCAGAGCCCAACATCAGGCACTGACAGGGTGCGACATTACTTCAGACTTGCTTTGATGTGGCACGCAAAATGCCTAAGTAGTATGGGTCAGCAAACCAGAGCTCACTGACAAATTAACTACTTTAATAATCGTGCTCATGTCCAGCAAGGACTGATGAGCAGCAAGGTTTATCGGGCAGCCAGCGTCAACGAGGGTAGGCATCATCTCGTCATAACGTGGGAGCAGATCATCAGAAACCACCCTTAATCTGCTCAAGCGGCGCTGTATCAACATTTCGAAGATGAGTGCTGCTAGCTGCAAGTGAGTTTCTACTGGAATCATGACAGCATGGGTCATGATGTGATCCCTGACTTCAGGGAGTGGAGTTGGAGGAAAGATGGCACAGGTAGTATACATCGCAATTACTAGTACTATCAGCCATTCTCCGCAATGCTTCAGTACCAAATTTCATTCTTCTGCACCACAGCTGTTTCAAGGCATGCATTGGGAGGTGGAAAACATGGAAATGGAAAAAAAAAGATAATGAAATAAATGAATGAATGAATGAATGAATGAATGAATGAATGTGAAAATGCACATTGTAGAGCAGGTGTCAGACGAGCCATGGTCAGTATTTTGATATTGCTGCAAACTTAAAGTGGGCGGGGGGGGGGGATTGAGGGCCTATCTGACGGGAGGAGACATTGTCGCAATGCCAGCGTCTCGAAGAAATTATTTTCGCTGTCACAACTAACGCGATTTCCAGGGCGACGTCCAAGACGTCTTCAAACAAAGGGACAACTTATTTGCTTGGAAGTCACGGGGATGTTGGCACGGCTTTTGCAGTCGCAGGGACTTATCAGAGACATCTTTTCTCAGCGACTTCTTCCTTTCGTCGCCATTATGTTGTTACGGTCTCCACAAGATGCGGGGACATCTCGAAGATGTTGCAGACAAATTTAGTCCCCACGACATGGCCACAGTGATGGAGACTTCGCAGAGACGTCTCGGAGACAAGTTGGAAGACGGAAATAGTCTCTGCAAAAATCGAAAATGTTCGATTCTCCTGCGAATCCTGGAGATTGGGCTCGTCTCCAGGAGACGTGCGTCGTAGAGATGTTACGAGTAGAGTTGCAACCTATAGTCTTCAGACCAACGAGATACCAACTTATAAAAGTCTTGTGATGTCATACCAATTTGCGTCCAAGCACTTTGGATAGAATCTTAATGGACCCTAGAAGGTGTCATGAAAGTTGTACTATAGCATATCTAATCTGTACCCTGTTAATGGTGTCACTGTGGCACCTGTGAAATATGCGTATTCCCTACATGACGTCACCAGGACCGTCATGTTCTCTGAACGGCATATTTAGCTGTGGAAGCACATACAATTTCCTATAAGTACTTTATAATCGAACTTTCTTACACAAGTTCGAAAATAGCAAATTGATGCCAACCTGATGTATAGGTTTTCCCTGCCAATTTCGCACTTTTGTCAGTCCATTTGATAAAAGGTTCATTCAATTCAGCGAAAATCCTCGTCACTGCACATTCTGTCATTCAAAATTGCAACTTGTTCGTTCAATTTAGCATTTCGGTCAATGAAATTCGCACATGTGCCTTTCGAATTCATAAAACGGGCATTCAAATTGGCACGTGCTCTTCAGTCATTCAAATTCGCCAGCACTGGCGGAAAATGGTATTTCAGTCATTCAATTTCGCGTATGGGCAGTCAAATTCCAAACATGTTCATTCAAATTGGCGTAATGTTATTTCTATTTTGAAAAGGTGAGAACCGTGATTTATATGTATTTAAATGTGAATTTTTGTTTCATCCACACACTGTTAAGTATGTAGTAAAGGTATCTTTGACCCTACATAACTCAAGTTTGTTGTTCTGTTTGTTGTTCTTTCATACATGTTATCAGAACTATACATGCTATGCTTGCACCAGTTATATCATAGATTCACTTCACTTTCTTATGTCCAGTCATGGCAGCACGAATTAGTACAGGCGTATCTCTCAAGAAGACAGGGAAAGAATCATAGAAGCATTTGAGGGTAATAACCTTGACAAATTGATGGCTAGAGCTGAGCCAATAACTTTTATTTATTCCTAATGATAATTAACGTGATCTAGCACCCACCAAATGAATATAATGAAACATGCAGATGAAAGAAATAATCACGATGTAAATTAAAACCTCCTTCTCCCAATTATTAACAAAACAAACTTAAGATCAATGTATCTGTGAATGAAATAATGCTATCGAACATTATAAACACATACACATGTTTTGAAAGTACTGTTGCAAAGGTGGTATCAGAATAAAAGCATAAACGTGTCTGCTAAATATTGACTGCAGTAAATGCGAAATTGGATGCCCAAGAATGAATTCGAATGAACGAGCGCAGCGTATACGTGATCACGTGACTATATCGTGCTAAATTGAATGAACGATTTGCGAAATGGTGCTTGTCTTACGAATTTGAACTGAAAAAGTGCTGATTCGAATGAAGTAATAGGTAATTTGAATGCTCCAAAATGAATTTGAATGAAAAGATTATAAAATTGAAATACCGAACATGCCGTCTAGGCTAAATTGTGCTAAATTGAATGCACCAATTAGGAATTGGACTGAAAAAAGTACGAAATTGGCCGGGAAAACCTATACTAAAAACTCACTTAAACACGACAGATTTTTTTTTCTTTTTTCATCCAGATTAGGAGTGATCTTTATTATTATTATTCCATTGAATTTAAATCTGAATTATGAATATCTATTTTGATTGAGGATCCCTGAACTGCAACAGAGAAATAAAAAACACTTCTCTTTTTAGTGGCAACGTCAAGGACGCTGGTAATATAAGAGAGTAGCCCCCCCCCCCCCATTTTGCTAAACTATTAATATATTAGGTAGCAATAGGATTCTATTTCTCATATGTCACAAGTAAGTTGGAAATTGCCATTTATTTTACCCCCTCAGCTTTGTTTGATTTTTCCTCAGCAAAAGATGCTTAAATCGGTTCTATTTTCTTTTCGCGGGTAACAACCAGCACAGGTGCACCGCACCTGGAACCTACCCCCTTCTAATCTATCCTTTCGTGGTGCGTGTTACCTTGGCGATATTATGTAAATTAGATGCCGGTATAGGTGTATCGCTGATACAGCCCTTTCGGTACTGTAATTTTGTATTAAGATTGTTATGTGTATGCTTTGGAGCCCAAAGGGTCATATTGTAGAGTCAGCGGTAGTTTTCCATGCCACGCCCCAACACAGCGTTATATGTTGGGCAAGGTACATGGGCGTCACCAGGAGGGGGTGCGTTGGGTGCGGACGCCCCCCCCCCCTTTTAGACCAAAAAAAAAAAAAAATAATAAAATCACCACTTCAGTCTGCGAGCGACCTCAACGCCGGACGCTAGATAATTATTCTTGTTTTTTTATTTTTTTATTTTTTATTTTGCACCAGGGACAACAAAATCGTTGGCAAAAACAATTCTCATCCTGGGTTCTGACAGCACTGATTTTATACATATCTACAAATATTCTACAGTGTTTACTATTTATCGACCGTACTGAATATCCGTATGGTACGAAGCACGTACACGTTTGCATGTAAGTGTGCTACTTACAACTATGTAGGGTCTATGTACAGGACGTTACTTCTGACCAATCCATTTTGATAATGCGAGCCCAAGTGCGAGCCTTAGCCTCATTAAACAAAAAAATGAAGGGGCAAATATATCATTTTGCCCACCCCCACCCCATAATTCCCGAGACGAGATGATTTTCTTGCTTTTTTGCCAGAAAAGAAAAAGTTTCCCCCATCAAAACATTGGAAGGGCAAGCATATTATAATTTTGCCCCCCCCCCCATAATTAATAGCTGGTGAGATGAGAAGATTTTCTTGCTTTTTGACAGAAAAAAAAAAGTTGCCTCCATTAAATGTTCGAGGGGCAAGAGCACCATATCTGTCCCACCCCACATAATTATAATTCCCGAGATGAAAAGATTTTCTTGCTTTTGTTGTTAGAAATCTGTCCAATTATTTCACCTAAAGTGTGCACCAGATGGCAGTTTGCTGAATTTCAATTCTATAAAAGCAAATCTCTCTCGTGTGGGAAGGGGATATCTCTTCCGACACCTTCCCCCGTTCGGTCTATTTTCCATAGACTTAATACACCTATAGATTGACAGATTTACACTGATTTACAAACGTTTCATCGAAAGTGTGCACCAAATCTGTCACTTTACTTAATAAAAAAAAAGCAAAATTTCCGTCATGGGGGAGGGGATATTATCTCCTTTCAATTAACAATTAACCCTTTCCCAATGGCGTAGCCAAGGGGGGGGGGGGGAGGGGCGATGGGGCAGTCCCCCCCCCCCCCAAGATGTTAACCTGGGATTTGGAAGGCGGAAAAAATATAATCGAATATGGGAGAGGTATCTTACTACCCTCTCATTGCCTTGTCCCTTCTAGTACACTTTGGGAAATGACAATTTCTAGATTTTCCACAAAAAGTGTGCTTCAGATCGCTTTATTTCAATTCTAAAAACTCAAAAGCTCCGTCGAGCGAAAACATGCATCAAATTGCACCATTTACAACATCAAAATGAAAAAAAAAAGTTCTCACCCTCCACCCTCGCTCCCTCCGCTCGCTCTTGCTTGGTCGCGTTCATGATATTCAGTGAAAATATAAAAACAGGAAGTTTATGTGAATGATACCATTTTATAGGCAAATTTTTCAATAATAATCTACATCAAAATATACTGATACCTTAAACAAGTGGGACTGTTTCAAGTCGATAAAACAAGCAAAAATATGCATCAAATTACACAATTTACAACATCAAAATGCAAAAAGTTATCACCGTGGGAGGGGGGACAACCCCCTCCCACAACCTCCCCCCCCCCCCCCTTGCTCTCTCCATTCGCTCGGGCTCGGTCGCGTTGCTCCTTCGCATACTAACAGGCCCCCCCCCCCCCTGAAAAAAAAAATGAAATCCTAGCTACGCCGGTGCCCTTTCCCCGCTTGGTTTCCCTAAAAAAATCCTAAAAGTCTGGGGATTTAGAGCTTCCTGAATTCCAAATGTCTGTCCACAAAATCTCGTTACATTTTGTGTCAAAACGCACCCCACCCCCCTTGAAAAAAAAAGCTGGTGACGCCCCTGAAGGTATATCAGCAGTCCACGGTATACGTCGAGTCATCATGTTCTTTGCTCTCAGCCCGTTAAGTTGGTTCGTGTTAGGTTCGGAGGTCTCCACGTAAGCAGCCGTCATATTATTTTCACCGTACGCTACCCTGTTCAACATTTATTACAACATTCGTTACAACTTTTTGTCCATGTTGTCACCTACTGGTTTTAGCCAACACCGAGTTTGTTTGTATTGGCCGAGCCTCCGCCTCACATTTTAGTGTGGAAAACTCAGCTGTGTATCGGCAGAGCCTCCATCCTATATGTTAGTGGGAAAACTCACCTATGGTGGTAAGCCCAATTTATTTTGTATTAATGGTTAAGAAGATTGTGAATTATGTTATAAAATAAAGTAATTATAATAGAATGATGTTTGTATTTGAATAATAAGATATTATGTTTAATGATTGAAGGTTGATAAATATGATACAGATGTGATATGGAATTGTGATTATAATTAGTTACACGGACAGAATGACTGTTATGCATGTGTGTGCATTGTGTGCATTGGAGTTTAATTATAAAATGAATATTATTATAATTATATGGGATAAATTATTTGATAGATATTGGATAACTGCCCTTTATATAGAGTTTTACTTTGGGACTGATGTCACGCTTCGTCAGAGCCGTGTCCTCCCAGCAAGCCAGCAGCGTAACCAGTCCTCTTCAACAACCTTATTGTCTTCAAGGCCGTCAGCGACACCGTGGATTCATCGCAAGGCCGCCGGCGTTATTACTGACCGCCAAGTCCGTCATAATTTCATCACAGCACCGACGCAGCAATCATCGTTGTGCACTAGGACCCTCCAGCTCGCGTTTGTTATCTACAACGGGGCCCCAACCGCGAACTCTCAGGTTTCCAAGTGTGCTTTGGTGTGACTCCGTTATGTTTGCGTGTGTGAGTCCCCTTGTCCGTGAGAATTTAAATAGTAATGTTTATAATTGTCCCCCTGTATAAGATAGCCCAGAGGGCGTGAATACAATTCGCCATAAATCTTCTATATTTTATTTACTCTGTAATCCAGAATTTGGGCGTGAATACAGTTTGTCACAAGCTTTATATACCATTTACCCTGTAACTCAGAATTCATTAAGCTTTGATTAAAGTGCTTTAAATTGAAGTTATTTGTCTTAGTCCGTTTGTTGTTTTGATCGTCCGCAAATAAGTTCTAACCCCTTTTGATTTACTGTCGGCCCGCAACCGGACCGTGACATCATATATGTATGTTTTTATTGCATTCCTTGCAGATGAAGATGAACATGATATTTCAATAATCAAATCTGGAAAACTCTTTGAAAGGGCATTACCCATAATTCTAAATAGCTCTTTTGGCTGTCATTAAATCAAATGCAAATATATTGAATTCCGCAAATATGACCAGTCGGTGAGGACATTTCCTCTTAGCGCCTGTAATGTCAAAATAATCATGGAATGATTGTGACAGGAACTATGATATTCCATAGCTTTGGACAGAACCTCACTTAAAAGCTTGTGTAGCCATTTTATAACAGGCCATAATTGAAATGATGCAGAAAAAAAAAATTACCGTAAATAATCTTTAAAAATGAAATTGAAGGGTTACCAAGTCTTCAAATTTAATTGTGAAATAAGGATCTGAGTAAGATCCCTTAAACCTAATAACTCTCAGAAAGGGGTTCTTATTATAATTAATGAGTGTATACCTAGTCATGTAGTGTTTGAAATCTTAACACGAAAGCAGATATATTAATGTTACTCGTGAGAAAGCCCACCTCTCTCTCTCCCACAGCCCTCAACAACTGCAATTCTATTAGCAGGGCTGGCATTCCTCCTATATTGACTATAGGCAAGCCATTTTCTAAATTACCTATTGTGAATATAATGGTTTGACCCAAAATGACCTTTAGGGAGACCTTATAAGGGAAAGTTGACATCAGACCATAAAAACAACTTCAGAATCGAATTCCTTGACCCGTAAAACCTCTAAAGCTGACTTTTCAAATTATTGTAACACTTTAAAGATTTTAATAATTGTTATACTGGCCTTTAAACATAGGTGGCAGCCATATTGGATTTTGCAAATATGTCGCCCCGGAGGGCGCCCTTCACAAGAAATACGCCTCTTTTTCAGCCGTCGACAACTGCAATTCTATTACTAAGGCTGGCATTCCTGGAATATCGACCATGGGCAAGCCATTTTTTTTCAATAAACTGTTATGAATACAATGGCTTGACCCCTAAATGACCTTAAGGTGACCTTATAAGGAAAAATTGACTTCAGACCATAAAAACAACTTCAGATTCGAATCCCTTGACCCAGAAAACCTCTTAAACTGACTTTTTAAATGATTGTTACCCGTTTATGTTTTCAAATGCAGGTGACCTTTAAACCTATTTTGCCAATATGGCCGCCCCAGAGGGCGCCCTTCTTGGTGCCCATCAAAAATCGAAAAAGCATGGTTTGGGATACATGTGTGCTGGATTTTGGTTCTTTTGGAAAAATTTGAACCAAAAATCCCTTGCGCCCCCCACTAATAGTGGATAAACTTTTGACTTTCAATCGGAGGTCCCGAGTTCGAATCCCACCAACTCCTCCTGTGCACAAGATGCTTTCAAATTCAAATTTCAAATTCAAATCATTTCATTTCCACGTAAAGTAATACAAAGTAATTTAGATAACGCTTATGATGAGTACAGACTTTTTTTAAATGGTAGCAGAGCAGTCGGGTAGAGAAGTGGCAGCACTGAAGAGGCTACTCTGAAAAAAGAAGACCATTAATACACTGGTTTTATAAGTCTGGCATAACAGTGAGCACTTACGTACGGCAGATTGCATCATTTTCAAACACTAGAAGCATGATCATGCATTAATTTCCTTTTTGTAAAGAGTATATTACGGATATTAACAGAATGTTGTGAGTATATCAGTGAAATACATGTACCTACACAGCCACATAACCACACACTCACCCGAACAAAACACGTTTATTGTGTTCGCAATAGTAAATTCGGTCAAAAATATTAGATGTGTGTGTGTGTGTGCGTGTGTGTGTGTGTGCGCGCGCGTGTGTGTGTGATTAAGTTTTTGGTAACATAGTGACCATTATTTGGCACACTGTGGTCATTATTTTGAACATAATTTAACTCACATGGTGTTTCATTGGCATCTTGAATTTGCTCTTCGAACCTCTGCACCCTATAAGAAAAAGCGGCTTCGGTCCAGGTACTTTCATTACCGTGCTTTAAATATAGGTTACTTATGAATATTTGGCTCATTTCTCACTATTTATACATACCTTCGAAAACCCATTTCATATCTCTGCACACGCTGCTGTCTATCACACACATTTGTATTTGTTATAAGGTTTCTCTCATAGAAGCCAGTCTAAAATAATTATACTGAAATAGTTTTACCCGTATCCGGGCAATTACCCCGAGAGGGCAATTACCCCCCGGCCAATTACTGGTTGGTGGTAAGGTTAGAGTAGAGATTAGGGTTAGGGTTAGGTTTAGGGTTAGGAGTTTGGGTTAGGGTTAGGGTTAGGTTCAGGATTAGGATTACGATTAGGGCCAGGGGAAGGGTGCGGGGTAATTGCCCAGGGGGTAATTGCCCTAGACCCAGTTTTACCAAATGAAAGGACGCTCCAAATTTGAATTTGATGGACTATAGTTTGAAGACGGGCTTTCACTGGCAGTCAGCTTAAAGGTATTAGCCCACATTTATAAACCTGCAGCAATTGGTCTCATACTTACCATGGAGTTTGGGTATGATTGCAGTAACACCTGTGCAAAATTTCGTTCCAATTAGTCCATTACTTTCATAAAAATAAATGAAAATGCACCGTAATCCGTATGCATGCGTATAACGCTCGCTAGCTCCGGTCCACGTATACGTGTTACATGTACAATGTACGCAGCTATAGCCCGCGCTCGTAATTCGATTTTGGGTCGGGTTGACCCGGTTTGAAAATTGATTTTAAAACGATGATTTTTCTCTCTTTTATCGAATGGTATAGACAAAGAGCGACAGGTGTGGTATGTTACTGTTATAACTTGTACTTGAAGTCATATTGGACCTGTTTTATGCAGTTTTGATTTTCGTGGGTTTGCAAATGTGGGCTAGTACCTTTAAAGAAGCTGAGGTATATATTTAGATGAATATCAACTGAGTCAATTTAAATTGCAGGACTTCGATGAAAGAAATCACTGACAAATAAAATGTATGTCATGCATCATGAACATATATATAGCATGATGAATATCAATGTTATGTAATATGTTGGTAATCGTAGATTTGCACATGCACCAGCTGTGCGCTGAATGCAATGGAAAATAACACACATCAACATCTTGAATACTTGCGTCATCAATTAAGAATAACAAAACTCCCTCTGTAAACATGACTGAACACCAAGGAGAATTATGACATTTTCGTCATGGCAGTGTCGTCTGGGACATTTCTTGACGTTCGTTTTTTCTTCAACATAATTATGACGTAGACGGAAAATTTTACCCATGTTTTTTTTAATTTTTTTTATCTTTTTTTATTTATTTTATTTATTTTATTTTATTATTATTATTATTATTATTTTATTTTATTTTATTTTATTTTTTTTTTTTGGGGGGGAATGTAATTCCTTGACTAAACGGACTGGATGGAAAATCTTGGGTCACAAGATACATGGAAGTACGTGTCGGTTGATTAGGTACTGATGATTGTTGGGATTGTGACGTGATTTTTGATTGGTCCCACGTGTTTAATTTGCAGCTGTGAAGTATGATTTGTGTGTCTGTCGTGAGAAGGATGTGCACCCTCCTCGGTGGACATCTTGACAGAAAAGTGTTGGAAATGTCGTATGTCGGAGTCTGCGTGGTTAGGTGGCGTACGCACACGGGTGATTATTATAAGAGGTTGAGAAACGTGTTCTACACGTACAAATGTATTTCCAAATTTCGACAAATCTGGAGTAGAATAGGTTATATGAATTATATTATGACATTGTGTAATATGTTATTTGAGCGATATTTCTTGTAAGGATATATGTACAATAGTTGGAATGGGATTCAAGTGTGCCCTGATAAAAATAAAGATAATAAACACAAGCGCTATCAAGATGCCCTACATCCGTCTAAATTTCCTTAACTGCCATTCGTTTTTTAAACATTCTAGAAAATTAAGTTTGCCATCAAATATTGTATGTCTGTATGTCGATATTTGGATCAATGGCCATCATAACTGATATCGAACTATATCATATCGTCATCTTCTGTTACTTAATATTGGTCCAATGTATTTAATTTGAATTCAGGCATATTCCATATCAAAGCCCATATGTAAAGTTCCAGTTTTTAAGCAAGCGAATTTATGTACTGTAATGGCATGTAGTTACATGTCTAGGCAGTACAAAAACAAACACATCAAAGATCTTCCAGGTCACTCAACTGCATCAGCGCAGTTTCAATCTTTATTTTTGTGTCAGAATTTTTACATCCGTGCTAGTCAGTTTCATGGTCTGGCTACACCGCTATACAGTAGGACCTCGATCATCGGCCCCGTCAGGACCGACGGGCGTCCGGATAATCGCCGGATCTAGAGAGATACAATCATGCCAATGTGTGCTCAAATGCAGCACTTTCTACCATGTCATGCTATATGGGGTATAAAAATGTTTCATACTTCAGGAATTGATACAGAAATAAAACGAAATACAAGTAAAATATCCCTTCGTTTATTTTTTTTTGATTTTGTTTTCAAGAATATTTTATTCTGCATCAATGGGAAGCACAATGTACAAACAAATTTATACAAAACACTCTGCACCAATTTCATATTTATTATTTTCATCAATGGAAACAAAATTTATACCGAAACTTAACATCAATTTAATACATTTTGATACACTCTGATACATTTTTTCACAATCCATATACACATCTCTTTTTTTTATTTACTGTTTTTACACTACTAATCCGTCATTCTCTTTTAATTTCATTCCTTCATTACATTACAAATTTTATTAACTAAATCACTAGCCCCAAAATACTTTCTTTTCAACATTCATTCAATCCAACTTTATACATCAATATCCATTGATTGACGTTTATTCTTAAAAAAAAAACACACCAAACAAATAAACACAAACCACCCCGACCACCCTTACCCCCGTCCATTCTCCCTCTTACTACCCTACCCCATTCCCCTACCCCCTTCCAGACCCCCCCCCCCTCACCCACAAAACCTCAAAAACAACTAAAACATGTATGTCCTGACATACATTTAACACACATTTCAATACGAGTGCGCGGAAAGGCATTTCCTGGTGGATGTGCTGTATAGGCCCTACTCTATTAAACAAACGTAAAACAAAATCTCAATTCTTTTTCCAGTTTTCTCACTTTTGCAAATGTATTGACAACGTATTACGTATAACTGCTAACTTTTATTCTTCTAATTTATCCTGCTCTACAAACCTTTTAATGAAATATTCCGTTGGGGGTGTCGTATTTTTCCTTCCTAAAAAAAGCAATTTCTTCACCAAAATTATAACTTGGTTGACTAACTGGGCTTTTCCTTTATCTGGTAACTCTATAATAATAATAATAATAATAGCTGGTTTTTATATAGCGCATTTCACACACTTCAGGGTTTCAATGCGCTTTACAGACTATTATTACCCCGGTCACTGGATACATTATCAACCAGCACTAACAGTGCTCTTCCCAACTCAACTGTTGCAAATCAACAACAACAACAAAAAAAGTACTGCATTTTCCCCAAACATTCGTAGCGAATTCACATGTATAACATAAATGTTTATACGTCTCTTCCTCTTTATGACAAAAGGAACATAAATTATCATTTACGAACTTAAACTGAAATAAATGACGATTTGTGTACACTACTCCATGCAATAATCTCAATTGAAAATCCCTCAAAACAGAACTCAAAGTGCTACTTCTTATCCTACTAAAAGTACATTTTATATCTTTATCAGAAAAATCACAAAAATATAAATTTCTCATTTTATCTTTCACCAACGAATCGTCACTTATTTTCTTCACCAATTCAACATAAATATCTTTGGAGGTAATCTTTTCCAAAGGAATTTTCTTCCCGTTTCTTATAAAAATCATTTCATCAACACATATCTTTCTCTACCTCTGTGTTCTCTACATTCCTTTTCCAAGGAATTTGTTTGTTTGATCGATAGTAACCGACTGCAATGGGATCGATCTTGCAACTCGTCGAATACTGCCGCTGCATTGTACTGTAACTACTGCTGTGCACGCAGTGCCAGTGACAAGCGCGGCACCAGTCTCTGAAATCGTCTCACGAACTGACTAAACAGTTCGCTGCATACACTGGCATAGAATGGAATATGTTTCTTGGTGTAATCACACGACAATGGTTGAACGTGTGTTTGTTTTGAGTGAGATTTGGCACTGAAAATGCATGAAAACATTAAGCAAAAAAAAAAAAAATGTCAGCAAGTCGACGTCCAGATAACAGAGATTCTGGATAATCTATGGCCGGATAATCGAGGTCCTACTGTACCTTCTTTCAGAGGGAAATACGCTTTATCTACATTGTCAGCCCTCCAGAGGGGACATGAAGCTGTAATTACAAAAGCACACATCGCTTCCTTAGCAAATACGTCAGAAAAATAATAACACATAGATACAACAGAATACTTAAAGATAACAACATTTCAGAGTATTTATCATGTTTATTACGTCAGTAATAACCTTGAAAGAGTAAAGCTAATCTGCTGCTTCACGAAGCGAGGAAAACGCGTGTTTACCTTGCTTCGTCAGACAAAAGATTAGCTTTATTCTTTCAGTCACAGAGTAGAATACGGACAGATGTACTTAAGTAGGAAAATTGTACGTTTATCAAGAGCTTAACACTTCATACATGTATATACTTAAAACTTGAGTGTCTAAAGAGAAAGTGTCATTTTTTTTCATCAACTTTAGCAATGACATAGCAATCCTATAGAGAACAATCATTGTACAAACCTTTGTTTTTATGCAATTATGCTTATCAAACCGTATTCAATTGAGAAAAAAATAATATCTTGGTCACTTTTCTTACATTTTGAGATATATCTTTATAGATACATTCCTTTACTTCTTGTAGAGAAGTGATATAAAGATACAATGATACATTAGAAGAAATAATGATAACATAATTAAGGAGCCTTTTTTACGTCAGTAATAACCTTGTCACGTCAATATCGTCACGTCAATTATACATACATTTCTCGTCGATACATAATGACTTGTTTACAAAGTATAGTTTCCGTTTTCTTAGACTGGATGACAATAAACCTACCAGAGATGGTATCGGATGATTAGCAAGCTGGTTTCAACAACAATCGAGGGCTCATTGTTTTGCAATATTTTGTACATCTCGTTTATGGAGTTGATTTTGCAAGCGCTCAGTGAATTATGAATAGTTAGAGGTAAATTCTAATTGAATATTTTACTTGAGAAAAAGCAACGCATGTATTGTTGAATCTGGAATGCTCTCACCTTTAGATTAAACGAAAAACAACGAAGGTGAGTGGCCGGAGTAGTTTTTGGTTCCATTCATTAGACTGGAATTAAAACGGGCCAATGTAAGAGAGTGGGAAAATCAAAGGTCAGCGCTTGAAACACAAACACAAAACGTCCCCTTTAAATCGTAAGAACGCGCGAGTAAAAAGGACAATGCAATTTTCATCACCTTTAGCAATGACCTAGCAGACCTAGAGAACGGAGATCGAACACAGCCTTTTGGTTTTTGTGTCTACTCGTATTCAAGAGAGAAAAATGTTGTAACTCAATAACTTTTATCGATGTTTCCCTCGATCCATTTCATGGAACTTTCCTGAACGATTACAAATCCTTACTCTGAATTTCAATAATCCAATGTATTATTAACATTTTACTTGTAAAATGCTCCGAAAAGCTAAAAGGAATGATTTTTATCAGGAATAACGCGGAGGTTTCGATACGATTGCACCTTTCCAGGTCCATTGCAACACTGTATATTGGAGCCATCATGTGTGTGTGTGTGTTTTTCCTGCCGTTTATCACACAATTTAATTCAGCATTTAATGAATAACTCTATTCTTTTTCCAATTCTTCTTAAACCAGAGATTTAGCTTTAAAAAGGACCCTTTCCAGGTTGATAGGCGCAGTCCAGTAAAACCTGTCTGCTACTTCAGTCGAGTATTACTCAGTACGTTTACTATACACACATGAAACTTTGAAGGGAACATGCCGATTAAGATGTGACATCAAAAATAGGAAACACGGAGCAAAACCACAGGGCTCAGAAATTACAGGAGTGTTAAAAATATATTTCTTTTTTTAAAATCCGCACATTGGTCAGGCTGTGTGATCGAAACCCAGGAAGCTCCTGACTGTAATGATAATAATAATAATAATAATAATAATAATAATAATAATAATAATGATAATAACTCCATGCAGGAAGCATATTCCCCTACATTGTACATGTGCAGGCTCACATCAGCACATTAATAGAATTGATCTGAATGCGTAAACCCGTAGTTGTAGGTGACTCAGGCACGTCTCAATTCTGTTAATAATCTGCTACAGAAAAACATGTTCAAAATCGAAAATAAAAACAAAACATCTATACAAAAGTTTTACTAACAATCCTGGTAGTTCTCCAAGTGAATCAAACTTCTATCCACAGTCATTAGACTAACAACAGATTTTTTTTCCCTGCTCATATCTGCACAGGGGCCTTTAAAGCAAGAATGTGTGCTGTTTCACATCTTTTTCTTTTTCATGAATTTCCTTTTTGTAGATGTCTTTAAAACTTCACGTATATATTCGATGAGAAGCAATTATAAACTTAACAACAGCCTTCTAGTTTCGATGTTCTCAGGTTGTCCTTGTCATTTTATTGATATCACGCATATAGACGTGAAAACTGCCCACTTAATAACATCAACATCTCTAACACATCGGCGTAGCAAAAGGGGAAAGGGGGGGGGGCGGCGAAGATTAGGACCGGGTATTTTCAAGGCGAAAAAAAAAAAGAAGAAAAACTGCGTGTGTTAAGCTGTATGCATGTGAAGCTGCTCCCTTTCAATCCCCTTTTTTAAGTAAGATTATTGTTCCAATATTCGCTCAAAATTTGCACCAGATCGTTGAATTTAAATTCTGAAATTGCAAAATCTCTCTTGGTTGGGAGGGGAATACCCCCTCCTACGCCCTCCCCCTCTGTGCCCGTTTTCTATCCTTAGTAGACTTTTCATATTGACAAAAAATTCTGAATGGTTCTGAGTGCACAAGGACTTCTCACTTCAATAAAAAAAAAAATGTAGAAGAATATTCCCTTTCAATGAACCCTTTCCTCGCTCAGTTCCCCCGTATCAGATTTAGCACATTTTTTTTTTGACAATGTCCCAAATATTCCATCAAATATATATGCGTATATACGTGATATCTCAATTCAATTTTAAAAAGGCAAAAGCTCCCTCGTTTGGGAAGGACGGGGATAACTCTCCCACGCATACTAGTAGACTAAGACTACACTTTGAACATAGACATTTTTCCAAATATGCCACAAACTGTGTGCACCAAATCGTTTAAATGCAATCACTGAAATACAAATCTCCTTCGTGTAGGAGGGGAATGGGACTTATCCCCTCCCACATCCTTCGGCTTTGTCTCCTTTCACATATAGTTTCTACATGCACTTCTCTGACAAATTTCCAAATATTCCAACAAAAGTGTGCACCATTCGTTGAATTTCAGTTCTAAAAATGAAGAAGCTCCAACGAATATGGGAGGGGTATCTTGTCACCCTCCCATTGCTCGGTCCCCTCTATAGACTCAATTAGTACACTTTGGGGAATGACAATTTCCGAATTTTCCACAGAGAGTGTGCTTCAGATTGCTTGGTTTGAATTCTAAAAACACAAAAGCTCCGTCGAGTGGATGGGAGTATCCTCCCACACCCTCCCCCTCTACCTCATTAGACCTTGTGCACAGTGATGATGCAAACGCGGAATAAGAGCTCAGATTCCGTGATGTAACTATATTAACACATCCCTGAAAAAAAAGCACATTTGTTTCCCTTATTTTATCATTATTATAACATTCGAAGTATTTCACCACAAGTTTGCACCAGACCACTGAATTTCAGGTCTGAAAATGCTAAATCACCCTCGTGTGGGAGGAGAAATATTCCTCTCCTACAGCCTCGTTTTCATGCTTTTTTCTGTTTGATTGCTTAACAGGCAGTATTTCATGATATCCATTTTAAGAATTAAAGCAGAAAATATTTTGAAATGATAACAATTTTACAGACAAATTGTTCAATGATAATCTGCATCAAAATACTGCTACCTTATTTAAACCAGTGGAACTGCTACCTTACTTAAACCAGTGGGGCTGTTTCAAGTCGATAAAAGTTCAAAAAACATGCAAAAACGTGCATCAAATTGCACTATTGACAACATCAAAATGAAAAAAGTTCTCACTACGGGAGGGGACACCCTCCCGCAGTTTGCAATCAATTGTAACTTTCCGTTGAAAAAAAAAAGCAAGGGCACAATCAATAACTACAGGTTGCTGTTGACTTGGAGGATTTGCAATTGATTGCACTTTATTATTTTTTTTTTTACCAACGCCCTCTATTGAGGACAACTGCTATGATTTTCTGTGGTACATTGCTGTATGTTTTCGCCGAAGGTTCGCGAGGTACTCCCGAGAATTAGGCCCCAACCTCTGACACGTTTTATTGTTCTGCTTATCGGCCTTCACTACGTACTCGGCCAAACCAGTATGTTTCATCGATCCTCTGGATATGTTACGCGGCTTCGTTCCCTTCATGCACTCCTTCTCGAATTGTTTGCACAGATCCTTCAACTCGGCCACTTCTTGATCCATCTTCATCCTTCCGTACGCTTCGATCTTCTTCCAAAGCGTCGCGTTAAAGTAATTGTACAGCATTACGTCTCCGGCATTCCATTCAGTGAGACGTTTCTCCAAACCTGCAGACATTTCGGAATCAGCCATAGGTTGGAGTGAATCTGTTGGATCTATTGATATTCTGATTTTATTACTGAGGTGCACGAGCGAGCGCAAATCCCAACACAGCTCCTCCTTCAACAAGATGAGAGACTCGAAGAAGTATTCCCGAATGAGGACAAGGGATAACCTAGAGTCCAAGAACTTAATGTACTGCTCAGTTTTCTGGAGGTCTCCAATGCTGCTTTGGTCCATGCCTAGGTCGAATAACATCGGATCCCGCCCGTTGTGCCTCGACTTCCGGCGATGTCGTTCGTAAAAGAATTTTGGATTCCGAGAAAATTCCTCTAGCGAGACCTTGTAAATAGATTGCATTACGAAGTAGTTATACATGCTCCTGAATTGAGTCGGGGATTTCCGAATGATGGTGACGAACTTTGAGTTTGTTGGCATCAACTTTTTGATATCTGTAAAAGCGAGAGGATAATTAGGTGAGGCACAGATGACTTGTGTAGATAATAGATAACATATTTGGTTATCAAGCTTAAAGTTATCACAAATTGTATGTGACTAAAGGACACCACTAATATCTGAATAATAATAATAATAATAATAATAATAACAATGATAATAATGATAATAACAATAACAATATCAATAATAATCATCATCATCATCATCGTCGTCATCATCATCATAATGATAAGGGCAATAATATCAGTTTGTGAAGCACATAGAATACATATTTATATGCTTCCGGTCTTCGACAGCTTCTGGTATACTTGACAATAATGCAGTTAGATGAAAAAAAAAAGGTGTCATGAGTCTTGACTATTACAGTTGGCGATTTCCTTACTTCCTTCAGTCATTCCACAGTTTGGGAGCTGCACATTCTTGAGTTCAGTGGCAGTTGGTGTGCATAATCATCAGTATCAGAAAAAAAAAAACCCACTTACAAATCATTCAAATTCTAGGCATTTTGAAAAGTCACTGTCTAAGTTTGGTTGCAAAATACTTGTATCGTCCGCATTAGCACATTTTGGTATATAGGTATACTAAGGCAATATAAAATCCTCCGACTAAAGCCCCATTTTATCAGAGCTTTTCAAACTTGATTCACAACACGCGGGTAGCGTCCGGCCAATCTATTTCACCGGGCGCGTAACTATAGGGATGGGGTTCCGGAGGTTCCGCGGAACCCCCCCCCCCCCCCCCCCCCGCCCCCGTTTGCCAGCAGCAAAAAATGAATAGATAAATAAATAATAAAAATAATGATGATAAACAAAAAGAAATAAAAAGAAAACAATGAGTCGCGGACACTCCCCCCCCCCCCCCCTTGAAAAAAAAAAAGTGAAAGAGTGACACCAGAAGATTGTGCTGAAGCCGATCATAATGCATGGTTTGCCACCACTGATCTCTATTTACTAGTAGCTGAGATTAGTGATTGGAAACACAGAAGTCGAATCAAGTTCTGTAATTGCAACCATCGTTGTTTTGAGTGTGTACAATCTATACGGATAGAACGATAGGCGGCGCTTGTCTGTGGGAGGGGTCAGTGCCGTATATACGGCACTGGGAGAGGTAATCGCATCAGTGGACACAATCCCTTCCTATACCCTGAGAAGGTTTTTGGAGTGTCTTTGAAACGGTACTCCGCGCTGTTTCTTCCGGTTGCCCGAGGAATATCATCTTCTACGCATGCAGTTTATAGATTTCTCAAAGTGCCGGTTTTGTCTTTATCCATGCAGGCTGACAGTCAGCGGTAGTGGTGAGATCAAAACAGGAAAGCATGTTTAAAATGTTATTGTGACACTTGTGATAGAAACATGTGTTTGAATTAATTAACGATTGATGATGTCCATGTGTAGTAGGTCCATGATCCAACCATACACAAGTTTCGAACTGCAGTCTAAAATATACGGAGATATCACTATTTTTCATAATAAACCATAATTGTAGACGGTTGATTCTAGAAAAAAAAAAGTATTATAACTACTGTTCTCATTTTGTATATTCAGCAATACTTAACATTGATTATACTGATTAACATTTTTGCCAATACATTGTATCACATGTATTTTTCTTTTCTTTTCTTTTCTTTCTTCTTCTTTTGTTACTGTTAACGCTGATTTTGTTAAAGGGATGGTACAGTATTGGTGGAGAGGAGAATTGGGCTTTTAACTTTTTGCGAGATACCAAGAAAACACTTATGATATAGTACAGAACATACCATTTTAAGAGGAATTCAAAGTTTATTTGATGAAAATCGGGTTTGGAATGACTGAGACATCCAAAAACAAAGTAAAACAAAGCGATCGCAATAAAATGTGGGTCCCACACTTTATTAGAATCGCTGTTTTTTGGATATCTCATCCATTTCAAAACCAATTTTCATCAAATAAAATGTTGAATTCCTCATAGAATTACATGCTCTTTCACATTTCATAAGAGTTTTCTCATTATCTCACCAAAAAATGTTAGAAACCTGAAATTAGGTCTCAACCAAAACTATACTATCCCTTTAATGTTATTGTGTTTTCTAATCTATTTGTACGAGTAGCAAAGTGCGCTTAGAAACGTCAGTATGAAGCGCCATATAAATGCAATTATTATTATTATTATTACTATTAGTCGTTTCTATCCCTAACTCACTTTTTTCATCTGCAAATGGTAAATAATGCATTTAAAGTGTGCGCCCTCGCTATAGGTCGGGTGCTGTTGACTTGTCCCTTTATTTCACACTGTCTCAATTTTCTTTCTACATGATCGCGCACTTGCAGGCAAAAGGGGTGGGAGAGGAGGGTGCGTAAGTATAGCTCACACCTGTTAAAAATTTTCCCCAGGAACTCGTAAATGCAATGTGTGTCACGTGTAGCTGAAAAAACCCCGAACTTCTGACCTTCTTTACCAGCTGGGTGTTCGTTTCCCATAGTTGCACGCATATTGTAAATCTACTCTGAAATAAGTAGTCCCTCATGCGAAGAAGAACGTGGGATTGAGGTTGCAAAGGGCCTGTATTTAAACAAAGCCAACTAATGGTCTCTAACTTGCATTTTATTTTTTATTTTCTGTGGTTTAACAAATCTCAATCCCTATACGTCTGGTGACAACACGGAAAGTACATTGCTATGTTTTACAACCATGCCAGATACATGATATATTTGAAGAAATAAAATGCAATTATGAATTAATTCACAACCTTCTCAAGCAAAGGTCTTGTATTATGTATTAAATGTCATCCTCTAACATTCTAAATTACACCCGAAATCAACTCACTGTACAAAACATTACAGGATATTACTTCTCATGTTACTGCATGGTGTTCATATGAATACAATAAATGACAACATCAGGTATCTGAAACTACGTTGTGTTCTTACCATCGTACAAAAACCTGGCGTGATTTGCCAAAATGTTGTAGGCCACCCCTGGGGGTGCAGGCAGTACACTAGACGGCGGCACCTTGGAGATCGATCCGATATACACGTCTCTCACAGGGAGGGCAAACGTTAGATCTCTCTCGTCCCCGAATCGGTAGAAGATATTCTGTAGAGTCGAGCTGGCAGTCTTGTGCGTTTTGATGTAAACGATGTTTTGCCATGGAATGCATGGTGTATGACTCGAGTTCAGCGAGTATCGTTTCTCCACGGAAACGGCATCCGTTTCTTCCGGACGGAGCGATGGACGCATCGATGGACGACGCTCGACGGGCGATGGACCAGTTTGATTTTGTAACACGTTCCGATAAAGACTGAACTCAGACAGAAAAATACAGAAAAACACGAGTGTCGCCAGCAAAATTCAAGCCAATACATGTTTACTAATCTAAACAGTAATTAAATTTCAAGAATACGGAACAAACATTGAAAACGGTCACTAGTGTATATCAACCACTTCTCACCATTGTTAAACGATTCAGAAAAACTGAATTTTACCGTATAATCAAATATTCCATGATATTTGCACAAGTAAGACCACTTTCACGTGTAAAGCAATTTACCCCTCAAAGGTCAACTGGATAAGATAACTACCAATTCTCTGCATCATTTAGTATGCGACGTATTTTTCCCCCTTCCACTATCTACAAAAATATACAAAATTATTGTAATATTTTGTCATCGTTATAAAAAAAAAACAAACAATAATTGCCTTGCCGTACTTATTCCGATTCGGTCTTTGCGCCATCCACATAGAAGAGTCTGGTGTGATTTTTCCCAAAAGCAGGCTGGCTGTGATGTCGTTTGAGGACAGCATCCACCCGAAGACACAGGCTGCAAAGACGCCCAAAAGTAGCAAGAACTGGAACTTGGTTAGGGAACCAGGCTTCATGTTGTTTGTTCGTTTGCCTCCGTCTCTGTGGCTATAGTTATACAACATTAGGTGACGAGAAACAAGGTAATTCCGGCTGATCGTCAAGACATACGTTTGAACAACTAAAAATATATCGTACTGGGTGCGTAGTTTCAGAATTATTTATAGTGATTGGGATAAGTCATACGAATGTTTTCAAAACTTACAACAAATCACAATGAACAAGGATGAGAAAACTGCTTCACTATGCAGTAAAGGAATACATCATGAGTGGGGGTTCAAAAGGAAACAGAACCTATGTGGTACGAGGCAAGCCTAGTATACATTGTACCTCCTTGGCCTTGTACCAGAATATTATGACGGAACACTTTTATTTATATGCAAGACAATGTCACCTGCGTATACTGTCTTGTCAAGCCAGCCTACGTAAATTACAAGGATTCGGGCATTATGATAACAATATACATTCTCTGAAGTTGTCGCTCGCAAAGTTTTATCATACATAACAATCAAGGACACTCAAGAAACAGAAGAAGATATTTCAATCTCCTCCTCTGTAAGAGATAGACAATGAATTCGCGCAAATGAAAGTCTCATTATCATTAAAAAATATATGTAAGCAGTGGTGTATCTAGGGAAAACAGCGCCAGGGGCAAGCACGAAAATTGCGCCCCTAATTTCTGAAAAAGTGTTCAACCCCAACCCCATCCCGGTAGGGACTTTAAACAAAGTCCACATGATGCTTTTTCAAGCACTTAAAAAGGATCTTTTGAGGGTGATTTAAATGTAATGAATTTTGATAGATTTTGGCGAGCGAGCGCAGCGAGCGAGCCGAAAATTTTTGTATTTCAGCTTACAAAACATGGAATTCTTGTCATTTTTTGCTTACCAAATCTTACAATTCTAATCAAGATATTATAGTGACAGCCTTATAGATATCGTTTATACCAAAAAACTGAGGACTTTAAAAAATACTCTAGTGCGCGCGAGTGAGCTGAAATTTGCAAATGTCCTCGTCATCACCACGTATTGTTCTTATCTTTTTTTTAATATAAATTTTGGCGAGCGAGCGCAGCGAGCGAGCCGAAAATTTTTGTATTTCCGCTTACAAAACATGGAATTCTTGTCATTTTTTGCTTATCAAATCTCACAATTATAGTGACGACCTTAACGATTTATACCAACTGAGGACTTGAAAAAATACTCTAAATTAGTACGAGCGAGTGAGCCGAAATTCGTTTTTTTTTTCTTATCTTTTTTGATTTTTTTTTGCGCCCCCCTCCCCCGTATGTTCGAAACCGTTGGCGTCCTCTTTTGATCCAATCGCCGATCGCTTCAGAACGAATGAAATTGCAATCGCTGCTCCGTGTTTTTCCTGCTAAATATTTATAAAATGACATGAGTGATCACAATAGACATTATCATTTTGTCCGCGTCATCGTCACGTTTTGTTCTTATCTTCTTCTCTTTTTTTTTTTACAAATTTTTGCGAGCGAGCGCAACGAGCGAGCCGAAAATTTTTGTATTTCAGCATACAAATCATTAAACTCTTGTCATTTTTTGCTTATTAAATCTTACAATTCTAATCAAGATATAGTGACGGCCTCATAGATAACGATTTATACCAACAAACTGAGGACTTGAAAAAATACTCTAAATTAGTACGAGCGAGTGAGCCGAAATTTGTATATATTTCCGCGTCATCATTACGTTTTGTTCTTATCTTGTTTTATTTGATGTTGTTTTTTGCGCCCCCCCCCCCCCGTATGTTCGAAACCGTTGACGCCCTCTTTTGATCCAATTGGCGATCGCTTCAGAACGAATGAAATAAGCCAGTTCGGAGTTCCACTTTGCGCATGAGCAGAAACAAGGTCATTCGGACCAACAGGCATGTTGGTTTTTAAATTTACTGTGATAAGCATCTGTCATGTTATTATTATTCATGTAATCCTTATAAATGCCGCTTGCCAGCACATCCACCTGACAGCAAAAGTGGTATTTGGCAATATCAATAGAAAGAGATTGTCAATACATCCAATGCAAAATAATGAAATGGGTGCTTTCTCAAGTGTGAATTGACAGATCATTCTGCTCATCTGGTCTACGCAAGTTTATTCTTTGTTTGAACGGGATTGATGAATCCATAAATTGTTTCGTAAAGCCACAGTATGCATTATGTCGCTCTGAAAACGAGTGAAGTGCCCCTAGTTAATAACCAACTGAGAAAAAAGAAAGGTCATTCGTACCAATGTGCCCATGAGCTAACTCAGAACTGGCTTATTGCAGCCGCTGCTCCGTGAAACATTTTGCCTGCTAAATATAAAATGACATGTGTGAACACAATAGACACTGTCATTAATTTTGTCATCATCACGTTTTGTTCTTACCTTACTTTGGCGAGCGAGCGCAGCAAGCGAGCCGAAAATGTTTGTATGTCAGCTCACAGAACATGGAATTTTTGTGTGAACACAATAAACATTGTCATTTTGTCCGCGTCATCATCATGTTTTGTTTTTATCTTGTTTGATTTGGTTTTCTGCCCCGCCCCCCCCCCCCCAACCATTCTCCCTCCCCCTTCCGGGCGAGTTTTTTTTTTTTTCCTTCTTCTTCTTCTTCTTCTTCTTCTTTTTCTTCTTCTTTTCTTTTTTTTTTTCTTCTTCTTCGTTTTTTTTTCTTTTTTTTTCTTCTTCTTTTTTTTTCCTCGTTTTTTTTGCGCCCCCAAGGAGTGGCGCCCGGCGCACGTGCCCCCCTTGCCTCCCCCCCCTAGATACGCCACTGTGTAACGTTTATTATGACTTGTAGGGCCTACAGGAATTGCTGCTAGCCCGACAAGAGAAAATTCCAGACTTGGCAAATTATCGAAGTAACGCTCATATCAAAGTGGATAAGATATTCGAAGGAAAACAGAAACGATTATCATGATAGTTTCTAACAGTACCACAGATCCAGGTCTAAAACGTACTGGAACTAATACTAGATCTAAGTTACAAATGTACATGTATTAGTTATTATTAGTAATAATAGACTAGAACCCATCTGTCTGTAACACTGACAGACGTATCAAAACAATAATGTGTTGCGATGTTGTTTACATACGTAAAATCTATATCATCAACCAGTGTGTGGATTCTCTTACCTTCCTCTTCTTCTTCCGGCAACTGCAAACGAAACTCTACAACTGCAGGATATTGACAGCACCTACCAACCACGACATGATGACGACAATTGTAGTTGTAGTGGGGGTATATAGTGACATGGTCTCTTATACAAGTTATAGTCAACGACAGTTCCCGCTAAGCAGTGAAAAGCCTCCTTGTTTATAGCGATAAAAGAATATCAATGTGCCTATGAAAGCATGACAAGAAATGCATACTACGAAGTGACTTTTACACATCTGCCACGTACTTCGCGCGGAGTAGTGCCGCGCGGAGCTGTTCGTACGAATAGACGGATCGAAGTCCGTGCATGATTTCTTCAGCACAAGGTCGGAAGAGAGGAAAAGTTATGGCACACACACATTCGCCTGCATATTAAAGGGACCATACAGTACTGGTTGAGGTGGGGATTCATATTTTGAACATTCCTAAGTGAGATAATGAAAAGCCTCTAATGAAATATGAAAGAGCAAGTAACTTTAAGAAGGATTCAACGTTTATTTGATGAAAATTGGTTTTCAAATGGCTGAGGTATCCAAAAAAGTGCTAATAATAAAAGGCGACATGCCACAACTTTATTAGGATCTCTTTGTTTCACCTTGTTTTTGGATATCTCAGCCATTTCAAAGCCGATTTACATCGAATAAACTTTTGATACCCCTTAGAACTGTATGCTCTTTGACATATCACAGAGTGGTTTCTGAATATCTCGCAAAACGTTCAGGAAAGCTAAATCCTCACCTCGACCAGAACTGTACACACCCTTTAAAGCTGTATCATGGAGCTCCATGGCTGTATCTAATCTAGGGTCAGGTCTAGTTTGCAGGCACAAACCCTTGTTGGTAGTATAGGAGTCTTCATGCGCCAAGACTAATACACGCACCACTACACTGCAGCTTCAACACAGGGCCTATGGGACAGTGCCAAAGTGGTGCATGTAGTAATCTTGGCGCAGACTCCTTTACGACCAACAAGGGTCGTAAAGGAGAGAGCTTCAAAATTTTGACATTTTACAGTCCCAAAACTGCCGTTTGTAGCTATATTTTTCGCTTTGGCAATTAAGAAGGGAGCAACTGCTGTCAGTTACTTGCAGCAACATCAGGAGAATGGCATAGCGGTTAAATGCGAGCGAGCGGAGCGCCGAGCGAGCTTAAAAATGTTAACATTTTACACTCCAAAAACTGCCGTTTGTAGCTATGTTTTTCGCTTTTGTTTGTCCCACTTTTATGGGGGAACCATCCCCCCCCCCCATCGACGCCTTGAGGGTGAAAGATCTGCTCCACACTCTTTTCGATAAATTAGGGAAATCGTACGTCAATATCAAAAGTGTACAAAGTTTATCGAAAGGGATTCTGTATAGTAGAGCATTAAGTTTGCATGTTTATGATTGCAATACAACGATCTGGTGCATAATTCTGGCGATATTTGGACAATATTTTCCGTTAAGAAAGTTCGAGATTTGTCCTCATCTCGGGAATTGCTTGGGGGATAAATGATTTGTCTGCCTAAACACATCCGTATAGGGGCGGGGCAAATGCCCCTTTGCCCCCCCCCCCCCCCACCCCCAATAGATTCGACGCCCCTGATCTTCCCTGGGTATGCCCATAGATGTATCCTGACTGAGTCATCAGTCACTGTCGTTTCAGGAAATGGAGGGGGTTCAATTATGGCGATATATTTTTTGTTATTGTTTGTTTGTTTGTTTGTTTTCGTACATATTTTGCAGATGGTCCCCAGTTACTCGCGTCATAGGATGTTTACATGTAGGCCTATACTATTTGACGTTGTCAACGTCTGAGCCATACCTCGCAGTGTATGTCGATGTTACTTTCTTCGCGAGCGAGCGAAGCGAGCGAGCGCCTGAGAAAATTGTGTATACATTTTCCTATAAGATAGCCTATATTGTTAAGCTCTGTTACCTGTCTGAAGGCCGGCGTACAAACGTCATGCAATATGCCAAATATCCGGCATGTTTTTTTTAGACGGCACAGATTGGGGAAAGTATCTATCTATCGGAGACCCTATTCCTAAACCTAACCCTAATCCTAATCCTAACCCTAACCATCAAACCCTAACCCTAACCCTAACCCCAACCCTAACCCTAACCCTAAACCTAACCATAACCAAAAACCCTAACCCAACGTTTTTCCCATAGGTTTAACACGCGCCATGCCCCAATCTGTGCCGTCTTTAAAAAAAAAAACGCGTCCGGGAGAGAGGGCGCGGACTAATTAGTCGTGTAAACAAACGAAGGTGGCTTTTTTCCCAAGAACAAGGTTCTACTGTATGCATAGCCTAGCCCTTAATAGACCTATGGCTATACATGTACTATTAAACGTTAATGGTTACTGTGGACCCATATCTAGCCTAGGTACACACATTGTATGGTTCTAGGCCTCGTTACCTTTGATCTAGAGTGTTCTAACCATAGAGCTCTATTATACGTACTAGAGTGCGGACTCGTCATACGCGCGCACGTGAAGGCTCTGTGATCGCATGGAGTACGATCTGCCATTACTAAGAGTGGCAAAACTTCAGTACAGTGCGAATCGCTTGTGTATAAGCAATGTACCGTTGCGTTGACAACCGGGGTTGACAACGCCGGATTTGCTCCTTTGCAAGACGTACACGCGATGAAAATCAACGATTTGAGTGATAATTTGATAATCTCATTCACAAAACCACGCGTTACGCAATATAATTGCTATTTCTAATGTAAATCAAAGCTAAATAATTATCTCCTCAGTAGTGTATCAATTTTCATACGCTGAGTGCTGATTGTTCATCGCGGACATTCAAGTGCAGCTACGCAGCTAATTAGCTCTAATTGATCGAGTGGTGAACGCGACTTGGAGATAACCCCGGGGCGGGAATCAGTGGCATAGCTAGGATTTCTCCAGTAGGGGGCACTGGGGGCCTCGCAATTTTGTAGGGGGGACCCTGAACTTCTACTGTGATTATTTTTTTTTTATTCAGCACATTTTTTTTTTTCAGGGGGTGGGGGTGGGAGGCACATGGTGGCATACAATTTTTTTTTAAATTTATTTATTCATTTTTATTTATTTATTTATTTATTTATTTTTTTTTATTTATTTATTTATTTATCTATTTATTTTTTTTTTTTGGGGGGGGGGAGGGGAGGGGGCAGGTCTCCAATACCTCCAGCCCTGGGGACTTGCACTGCCATTACAAGTCCTGTATTAAACAATGCGTGTAAGGGGTTGTTTTTCACGGACGGGCGATGTACGCGCGTATGTGAAAAGGGTAGCAAAATCGCTGAAATCAGAGGAAAAGGCCACACTTTTACAGAAGTAGCTAGGCTATTTGAAAAAAGGTAGCTTCAGAGTGAATTTGGTGTATTTTGAGATCAAAGGATCATTACTTGTACACCCACACACACACACGCGCGCGCGCGCGCACGGGTGACACAAACACACACACACACATACATAACAAACATAAATACACACACATACACATCCATAACACATCCATAACAAACACAAGTAGGCTTATACACACACACATACACATCCATAACACATCCATAACAAACACAAGTAGGCCTACACACACATACACATCCATAACAAACACAAATACACGTACACACACACACACACACTTACTGAAGGCCCCCACCTCAACCTTAATTAGAAATACAATAATTTGAATGGGACATAGTGAATATGCCTGCACACACAAACACACACACACACACACTCTCTCTCTCTCTCTCACACACACAAAGTCCTGAACATATCACACAAATGTCATGTACTTATATACAGAGTATATATTCTATGCATTTAATCTTGTCATGGGATATTAATTCTCAAATTATTCGACATATAAATCATAAATGGCTGTTAGAAAATCTGTAATACAAAATAAAAAACTATTTAAAGCCCAAATACGCACTGGCAATATCGTCTGCATGCACAATTTTGGCAGATGCAGTGCGTGTGCATATGCACTTGCCACTCTCACTTGCAACTCTTAGTAATGGCGGCGAGCTCTCCATGCGATCACAGCGATTTAAATGAGTACGCCCTCTAGCGATATGTAAATACAGCTCTATGGTTCTAACAAAACTTAGCCCTATTAGAGTCTAGATCTACTAGTCGATTTTTATAAACATACATCTGTACTACAAGTCTAGTGTGCTACGACTATAGTGTAAACGTTAGTGTTCTAGGCCTACATTTTACAAGACTACTAACCGTTAGAGAGTGTCTAGACTACACTAGTGCTAGATGCTATAGGCTAGAATAGATTTCTAGAGATCACTAACTGAGTTAGACATTCTGATTCAGCTATTGTTACATCGACAATATCAATATCATCATTTTTCTTATCAACGTGTAAAAAATTATCTTGACCTCTATTCAACGTTTAAGTTCACGTTAGACAGAGAACCTATGGAGCTGGACACGATCACTACGTCCAGTCAAGTGCAGTTGGGCAGAGTAGAGCCTAGAGTTTAGACTTATCAGGTCTAGGGCCTACAGCTAACTCGTTAGTAGGCCTAAAAGGCCTAGATACAGGCAGTAGATCTAGGCCTATAAATACCAAAAAACCTGTTAAGCCGCATAGATTAGGCCTAGACATCTCTAACGTTAGGCCTAGTTACTTGATCTACTAGAATCTAGAGTATATTGCTGGATCTAGATTTCAACTGTGCTAGCCTAGCCTGCCGTGGGCTTGGACCTTTTAATGGTCTAGATCTAACGTTAGGGCTCTTAGACCGTATAGGCGTGGACCTACATGTATAGAGAATTTAGAACTTGTCTAACCGTTGGAGCTATTCGAGATCCATGATAGCTAACACTACAGTTACGAGTGTTAGATAAGAAGCAGTAGGGATCCAGATCCTAGACAAAAAACAAACAAACAAACAAACTCTGTCTGGAGGAGTTTAATGATTTTTTTTTTTAAATCTTTGACGGTTCTCATCCTAAGCAATTGTTTAGGAGGAACTCCTCTCCTAAACATTATTAGGAGAGGAGTTCGGAAAAAAAAAGGCTTCTCTATAGTCTGCATGTTCATTATTATTGACGAAGGGTCTAGTCTCGTGGAAATTGCGTAACTAGGGCAGGTGTATAGCACTATAGATACAGATGAAAAAGAATAGGGCCTAAATGGGGCCTGCGGTAACTTAGACTGTTTTGGGACATTTGTACGGAAATTGTAGTCTAGAAACAATTTCTAGATCTTGGGCAGGCTGTAGAACAGCTAATGGCCAGTGGTGGAGGGCGAGTCCCAAAGACAAGTGGACCAAGTGTGAGATGATAATAGTCTAGTGGTGTGGGTTTGTGGCGTACTGTAGTAACAGCTTGCGCAGCTACATTATATGCAAAGAACATTGGATTTTGTGTGATGTACTCCATGATCATTTTACTGATTGAGTCTGACCCCCCCCCCCCTCCAAAAAAAAAAAAAAAATGCAGTGAAGTGACCCTCTCTATGTGATTTACATTTTATCCATATGTCACTGCGTACAGTAGTTGGAGCTTTTATGTGGTGATCATGCGCTCCAAAGTGAAAGTTGTAATGTTACTATATGAGGCTGTAACTTATGTTCATGCTCAGGTCTGCAGACTTAAGTTGTACTACTCGACTATCTGGTAGCACTTCATTTGTCGATCTGTCTCAAGAATAAACAGCCCTGTCGTTGCTGCCTCAGCAAGTCACGAACGTGCTGCACACAGTAGGACACTGTGCTGTGCACAGCACTTGGTCAGGCTATAAAATGCCATACAATGTACCTTCTGTTAGTGTTAACTTTAATTGTTCTGTAATTGCATAATATCAAATGAACTCTAAGTCTGAAATCATCAAGGAGCATGCCCCCATCTGTGTGTGTATAAATTGTACTTGCAGTTTGATGGCGGAATATAATACGTGCTTATCATTCAAGGGAATTCATGAATTATCTAAAATTGCAGACTGAAGAAAACAAATGCTGTGTGCGTCATGTGTTACACATGTATATTGACATACTTTTATTTAATGTATGTGATACGTAGTGTAATTTGGTTTAGCTTTTGGGCCCCAAGACCTTAGTAATTGATTGAAATAATTATAACTAAATGATATATAAATTTATGAAGCACAGAACATGTAGGCCTATATAATGTGGGTTACATGCAGGTGCTTCTGATATGTCCAATGATTAACAATGGTGAATAGTTGAATAAATGTGTTCACTTTACGTGTTTGTTAAATCTATTCATGTTGCACTTTTTTTTTTTACCCAAATGGTAAATTTAGAGTCTACTCTGATTATCGTAAAGGCCTAAAAATATTCTTCCCTTTTGTCACCATAAACAGGTCTGTGTAAAAATGAAATCTCCAAAGGACTTCAAACAGGAGGCTTCTCACAATGTTGAAAAGGAAGAGTGGAAAAGGAGCAGCTGGAAACTGGTTGTCCTACAGAAATAAATGAAGTGTCTCTGCAATTTCTGAGGACACACATTATACCAAGAGGATCACTTACCAATTTTGAGACTGAGGTATATGTTAGAAGATGAAATAAACAATTCCTCATACTTCCAAATTTTTGATGTGACTGCATGTGTGAATACATCAGTTTCTTTCTTCTTCTTTTTTGATGCCTTGACAATTAAAAAAAATAGTTCAGTTGTGAGAAAGAAAGAAACTAATTCAAACAGTGTAATTTAATTGTTTCCTACATTATTTTGAAAGAAAGTCAAAATTTCATTCATGCTAGCCTAAAAGTGATGAAAAGATTATCATAAAACTTCAAATACAGTTCATCAAAAGCAATTTCTAGAAATTAATGAAAACATTATTGCCCTGAAAGAATGAATCCATAGTAAGGCATGTGACAATCATGCATCCCTCGTCATCATTCTAATTCAATACGATATGTATTCATGTTTCTCTTTTTCCTTCCTCTCCTATTTAGGACCTACAAGATGATGAAGACTCTGTCAGCAAGTCGTCATAGGCTGAAATGCTGCACACAAGATGATGGAGTAGGAGCAGGAGAAGGAGATGCAGGAACTGTCAAAGCAATACCTAAGAAGATAAAGAGGAGTCAAGAAGCATAGGAAACCAGCATTTTATCAGCAGTAGGTACCCTATACTCATGCACTCCTGGGAAATGGTTTCATTTGCCCCTAAAAAAGAGGAAGAAAAAAAGAAAGAAAAACATGCTTGCTGATTTTTTTTTCTCTCTACAGACAAGTGCAACATATCTTATGTATTTGGGGTGTACCTGTAAATCCCAAATTTGATTTTACATTGTTGAGTAAGCTTTATTTTGAGAATTATGATCCAGGGATACTTCTTTTTATCAGGGGGTTCATAATCTAAAATCCCTCGCTAGATTTGCTGATTTAAAGTTATCACATGAAACATGGACTATTCAGGCTAAGTTCACTAAGTATAAAAAAAAAAAACATGCCACATTGTTCCTCTACTTTTTCAAGAAAAAACAAATTCCACAGTCAATTCCAAGGTCAATGAATGTCATAAAAACTCAACTCAATAACTCAACCATGGTTGACAGTTGCTGATGTATGTAGTTCAAATGCTGTAATCACTCTAAGCAATTAGGTGGAAAATTGGAGGTATCCTAATCTACAAACAATTGCTACACAGTGTACCTTATGCATTTTTGTAACACTTGATATTTTCCCCATTTTTCTCTTTTTTTTTCTCTTTTTCTTGTTTGTTTAGCCCTTGTCATGCAGTTCACCTCAACTCTTACATCTGTAGCTGCAAGATCTGTGTAGGATGACATTGCTGTCTCTCTGGGACTTGCTGGAAACAAAATGTGACTTTTCAAATCAAGAAAGTGGCAGCTACTCGTGCAAGAAGACATTCAGCAGGCAGCCCTGAAAGTGGAACTTGAAGAAACTGACATATTGACTTTTTCTTTCATTTATGACTTTTTCTTTCATTTATGTTGGACCACGCAAGTTTGCATGAACTTTACGTACATTTACTATCAACTTACAATGGTTTGATATCTGTTTGCTCATTAACTACAAACACAGCTACTCGTGAAAAACTTGTCATGCTCAAATTTACCTTGCAATCACCCTGTGCCAAATTTTTCTGAAATACCTACAAACAGCTGAAGAATTTCAATGTGCAAGGCTTTGTCATGATTTTACGGCGATTATGCGCTGTTACTTTAGCAATGCACATTTACTATCTCTTTAAAATTTATCCTGCAACTATAAATCAAGTACAAGTGTACCAAATTTTGTCTGAATCGCTGCAAAACTGGAGAGTGAAAAAAAGATCCACAAGCTTTTTCCCTGTTTTACGAGGGCCATTACGATGTTCTGTGACAATAGCAACATTCTTTCCACTACAGTGTAGAAATGTATGTTTTGCATAACTTTACCTTAAACTCAACATGTGTGCCAAATATTGTTTGAATGGCTTAAAAACGGGGGAAGGAAGTTGTTCCTAAAGCCTTTACATAATTTTGAGGGCCATAAGTGCTGTTACCATGGCAACACACTTTGCATTGCGCTGAACATGTACGCCAAACTTCTTTTGAATTGGTGGAAAACTTGAAAAGAAGTTCAAGAGATGTTTTGCCCTAAAGTTGTACTCTAGCAAAATGGTAGTGATATGACATCATATTTCTTTGTCATTTACAAGAATGTGCTTGGTAAAAACACCTTACATAGGGTGAGAAAGTGTGAGCTATTTCCAGTTTTCTAATCTTGATATAACTTGACTATGGAACAACTTAGTTTTATAACTTATTAATCACCTTAATAACGCCAGTCTACATCAACAAGGTCTTAATCACTGATAAATGATGGACGAATTGCACAGTGTGTTTCCATTGCCTCGTCTAAACGTATTCAAATGTGACTTTGACAATGATATTGCCAGAAATGTTTGAGCTAGAAAAATGGAGAATGGCCGATCTATCCTTGCAATAAATTTTATTGCAGCTGCAAACAAGAACTGATGTTACTGTGCAATTCTGAATTTAGAGCAAAGTGATTGCAGCAGTCAGCATTCTGAGATAGCTCTTTTTCCTTATGCAGTCATATTCTGCTACTGTATAAGTGTTTGGTATGTTATTCATATATATATATATATATATATATATATATATATGTATATATATATTTTTTTTTCTTTTTAAGTCTTCTGATCTTAATCACTGATCCCCCCCCCCCCCTGCACACAAAATTATGTTTGTCTTTGTTTTTTATACTATCTCTGTCTGTATCAACGGATAACATTTATTACTGGATTCACCATTGGAGGGTTTGAGTCAGCAAACTGTTATAGTTAATTTTGCTACATTGTGGGCTACAATTTACCACTTGCCCTTATCATTCAAATATTTCAAGGCAACTCAGTGTTCATTCATTTGTATCTGCCTGATTTACTGATAACATTATTTCTTGCTTATGTCATGTCTGGAAAGTAGAATGTGTGACCAAAATACGTGTACACTGGCCTTCAACCTTTTATCTTATTTTTTTTTCTTTCACACATTTTAACCAGCACATCTTCTTCTTTGCAACTGATTGACAAATTGCCCTACATCGACGTAAATAAGCACTGAATTGATCAGTGTTTTAGTAGTAGCCATGATAAAAAATCATGGGCGTACATACTCGAGCAGGATTCGAACCTACGACCTCCTGATCACCGGACGTCGATGTAGGGCAATTTGTCAATCAGTTGCAATGAAAACATCTCGACGGAAGGATTTCATGAATTTGAATAACAAAGCAGTACCCGCTGCATGCTATAAGGATTAGAACCAACACTTGCTGTCGGGCGAAAGCTCGGTGGTCTAGTGGAGATGATGCCTGTCCGGTGATCAGGAGGTCGTAGGTTCGAATCCTGCTCGAGTATGTACGCCCATGATTTTTTTATCATGGCTACTACTAAAACACTGATCAATTCAGTGCTTATTTACGTCGATGTAGGGCAATTTGTCAATCAGTTGCAATGAAAACATCTCGACGGAAGAATTTCATGAATTTGAACATCTTCTTCTTGTGAAGAATGCCTAAGGTTGACAGCAAGATAATCTGGGATGGACAGAAAATAGACAATGTTGAGACCTCCTGTAGTGATATTACGACGCCGGGTATACAATTGACAAGGTTCACACAGTTGGAATTTCACTCCAAATGGCTGCTTGGTCACAGTATTTTGCAGTGCATGCATTGTCTGATTAATCTGGATTAAGACCGGTAGCACATTTCAGTGCATCTCCAAGCACCCCTTAGAATGCTGGTATGATCATTCTATTTTGACATGTTTCAAAATATGTTTACAGTAGTGTTTATGTACCGGTACCTTCAAGAGCATTGCTTGTAGAGTATGTTATATTGCAGCAATTTGCTCTGTGCTGTTTGTTGCAACATGATTTTGGAAATAGTGGCATAGGTAGTTGTCTCATGCAAATTGTAATGGCAACAATCACTCATATAGCTGAACTTCTTGTAGATGTTGACTGATTTTTTTTTAATGTGGAAGAGAAATAGAAGTTGCTTAGTTTTGTCACTTTGTGTGCTATTTTTATGAACTATGACGTCCATAATTCAGTGTATGTGAATTGTACAGCACAATTATGATATTGCTTTGGTAAAGTACTACAGTAGTACTAGTTTTGCAGTTTAAGTGTGCTTTATTTTGACAGTACAATTGCCATTGAAATAATTTAAGCATGCACCTGTATTTTGGTGTACAGCAAGAGTGATCGATGAATCTATATTAAATTCGATGACTTGAATATGAGATCATTCTCTTTATTCTTGTCACTTTCTGTATATGTGAATCAATATACGTGTATATTGTAAATAAGTGTGATTCCTTTACAACTGGATTGTAAATACATACAGAAAACCAGAGTGAATTTTTCAAGGACCCAACCTGCAAAACAGGTCAGCACAATATTGTATGTGTTTGCGAAACCACAATGTTAGACTTGCACTATCATGGCTATAGAAAAGCACTCAGAGAATACAGACCTCCGCCAAGCAGTACATTTTGATTTCTACCCATTGTTGTAGTTACATAAATGTTCATAAAGTATGCTGAAAATGACCCCATTTCCCAATGATCAAGAATCCGTCGACCACCGCCCCCGCCCCCCCCCCCCGAAAAAAGAAAGAAAAACTTTGATCCAGGCAGTGATCCAGATCAATACCAAAATTGCATCATCTCTTCCTTGTATCATCATTGACTTTATTTCTTTGATTATACGGTATTATTCGATTCGTATCTAGTATTTTTTAAGTTATTTTACAAACAAACAAACAAACAAATAAACAAGCAAGCTTCAACAGACTTTACAAACTAACGTCGCCAAAAACATTCACGAGTACACTTCATTCATGGTTGCCGTTCTTATGAACAGACCGGTGCCATATCGTTGTACGCATGCGCACAATGTAAATCGTATCCTACAAATCGCATAGTGTGAGGGTATACATCGCAGCACCTGCGACAAAGGGCAACAGGGCGCGATATCGCTCATTGTCGCATCGCCACGTATCGCAGTAAAAATCGTACAGTGTGAGTCCGCCCTAAGGCTGTGATAGGGTTTTAGGTTTAGTTTGATGTGAGGATTCGAATTACGGCTACATCGGGTTATGTTTGTGGGTAGAATTTATGTTTGGTTTAGCGTGCAGATAATTATTTCATGTAGGAGCAGTGGTCGCAGGAGTATTAAAGGGGCCCTGAAATCCAAATGCATGTTGATTAGTGTTGATTTATGATACCCTCAAAATCACTTTTGCGGTAAAACAAATATCTAGAAACATTCCATATATTTTTAACGATTTTTTCTTATATTTTTCTTTAGATTACTTGGGAACGCCCACAAAAATCCTTCCAAACCAATTAATATTAATATTCTTGAGATGACATCATCTGTCAATCATTGCTAAAGTACTGAAATGTTTAACAAAAGACAATGGAATGCCCCTTCCCCTCGACTCAGCATAACTTGCATGTTTCTGTCATATTAATGTGACTAACAAAAGACATAACTTGCATGTTTCTGTCATATTAATGTGACTAACAAAAGACATGGCGAGGGAACATGCAAGTTATGCTGAGTCGAGGGGAAGGTGCATTTCAATGTCTTTTGTTAAACATTTCAGTACTTTAGCAATGGTTGACAGATGAGGTCATCTCAAGAATATTAATATTGATTGGTTTGGAAGGATTTTTTGTGGGCGTTTCCAAGTAATCTGAAGAAAAACAGAAGAAAAAAAAATCGTTAAAAATATATGGAATGTTTCTAGATATTCGTTTCACCGCAAAAGTGATGTTGAGGGTATCACAAATCAACACAAATCAACGTGCATTTGGATTTCAGGGCCCCTTTAAATGTCATGGCACCAGGACGGGAATACCTCCTCCCACTACCTCCTTGTATAGTCTCCCTCCACAGAGCAGCTGCCAGACTTGCCACAGGCACATCCCAATTTTCCCACATGCAACCGGTCCTCCGTCAGCTGAACTGGCTTCCCATCAGGTCCAGGATCCACTACAAGATACTTCTACTCACTTTCAAATGTGTCCATGGTCTTGCCCCTCCTTACTTATCCGATGTCATAACCATGCGACATCCATTTTTCGTCACTTATTAACGTACTTCAAAAATGCTCCCGAATGATGACTGACTATATACTCGAACAAGAAATATTGCCGGCATATTCAGATTATAGCTCATTATATCCCTTTCACACTTTATCAAACACACACAGACAGACAGAAACACATACACACAAACAGACACACATACACAAAAGATATGAGTGTGTCCATATCACACGCTTAACTTCTCAAAATGTAAATAAAGAGGAAATACAGGAATGAAAAAAAAAGACGACACTAGGTTAGAGGATGGCCACAATACAATTATTTAAGTACTTAAGAAAAACAACTAAATCTGACAGCAAACATGAGTAAAAGAAGTGTATAGTTTAAACAGATGATATAAAGCATATTCACAAGTGGATACCTATAAATTTCTTATGAATTAGTAATGTGTATTTTTTTTTTGATGTCACAATAATTATAACGGTGATGAACATCAAGGAAGTATGACATACATTGAAATACACCTATTAAACTTAATTCTCCTTCACTGAGACGTCGCTGAAAACAAAACAATTACTTTTTACCTTGTTCACACTGAAATAAATTCTGAAATAAAAACGACTTTGTACATGAAAGCCTACCGATAAAAGACGATAAAGTGTTTCAATGATTTTTCCTATTTGATATATCTTGCACTTCAGTCTAATCCTAAACCGAACCCTAACCCTAACCGCAGTTGTGAAGCATGAATGATAATTGCCATAAATTGTGAATATGAAAAATCTTACTTTGTTCAAATGACAGATAAATTGTTCGTGATACAATCATAGTAAGATGTTATCTTATCGAGCTTTTTGTACATGAGTAAAGACACACACACGAATAATCTGCGGAAAATGTATACCTGTTGATCTTATGCAATGTGGAATATGCATATCATAACGTGATTGCATAAACAAGATGTTCACCTGTTTTAAAACGCATTCATCTGACATATTAATGATTCATGTATTCATAAATATCATATGTATTATATGATTTCCAGTTGTAATAACGAAAAAAATATATAGACCACATTCTATAATACAAAAACACAAACCACATTAAGTTGTGTGGAGTAATGGGAGTACATTGAAGCTATACAGTGACTCGAATTCCTAGTCTTCAAAAAATAATTTAGCAAAGCTGGCTAACAACAACAATAACAACAACAGCAACAACAACAACAACAACACACACACACACACACATGCCAGAGATAATATTTGCTGACGAAATATATTATCTCAAATTGAATTAAAGTAAATGAAAAAAAAAATCACATACATTCAGAATTATATAGACTATACGCGGGAGTGACTTAAAAAAGATAGCTAAGACAATGACGAAAGTGATCATGGTAATGATGATATTGATAGGATCGCGAAAATGGCAAAATGATGAGGAATTACTGTTGGTGTCATAAACTAATAGAACGTTATACGATTCATTATCACTTCTCTTATTGTCAAAACTGAGCTGAAGTTAAAAAATGACCTCCCTTTTTACCGATATTCACGGACATGTCCGTGTTTTTCATGTTTGCATTTTTGTATCTGAAGGAATGACACAAAAATACCACTTTATGCCCAACCTGTAATCTGTTAAGAGCTACTTTAAGATGTCACTATCTTCCTTGGGACATTCATTTTGTTACATACACTAGACATTCATATTCAGCAGAGAGTTGAAGGCTTTGCTGAAGACAGTTGAAGGCCCAAAAGGCATTTCAGCCGTATACTGTATTAATGAATTGTATTAATGAATCTAGCGGAATAAGTCGCGCGTAACTTTCAGTTCCAACTGGCTGTAATTATTCTGCAAAAGAATTTCACAGGTGCATAGTGTACCTTTGATGATCGATGTTCGATGCCGCCGTCTTGCTGAGCAATATGAAGATTTATTTTGAACTTTATAGTGTTGGCTATATTTTGATTGTTACACATTAATGAAATGACATCTCACTTAATGATAAAGCATATGAAACAAAAATCAATCCCGTCCAGAAATAATGTGCAAAAGTATAAATCATAGCTGTATCAAGTGAAAGTGTTAAAACTGCACCATCCTGGAAAGCCGGTTTTATCAAGGAGGTTTTATACATGGAGTTCCAACTGGCTGTAATTATTCAAACAGTAACTGTTGTCAGATTTCTATTGTTGTACAAAAGAATTTCACAGGTGAACTTGTGCCTTTGATAATCGATGTTCGACGCCGCCGTCTTGCTGAGCAATCTGAAGATTTATTTTGAACGTTATCATAATGTTGGCCATATTTTGCCTATTTATTCATTAAATGAAATGAAATTTCACTTATGTGAATGTAAAACAAAAGTCAATTCCGTCCAGAAATTTGCACAAAAGTGTAAAACAGAGCTTTATCATGTGAAAATGTTTAAAACTGTACCATCCTGGAAAGCTGGTTTTATTACTTTTCGGCTTAATTTCCCCAATTAAAAGTAATATGGAATAATCTTCAAGTATAATTCTTTATTGATATAGATATATCAGATTAGTGCCCACATATGCCCAGTCGAGTAATTTTCAGCATTTTTTGCTCAAATTCTGTTCGCGCATCCTTGTGTCTGTACCACCTACCTTTTATTAAGAAGGGGTAGCGAAAAGTAATTACCATCACAAAGACATTCTTCCTTTGAAAGTGGCTGGTGATTATGCAATGAGACACTTGTCAATTGTCTTCCTTTCTGTGAGGCAGCTCCAGCTTAGCACATACTTAAAATATTTCTTAGTGGCGGCATCAAACATGAGATCAAAGGGAATAAAACTGTGGTTACTCCATGTATAAAACCTCCTTGGTTTTATCACTTTCCCCTTAATTCCCACAAATAAAACTGATATGGAATAATCCTCTAGTATAATATTTCATTGATAGATATATCAGATTAGTGCCCGGGCATGCGCAGTCGAGTAAGTATCATTTTAATTTCATTTTTCTTTCACAATTTTTACTTTCGCGCATTCTCGTGTCTTTACCATTATGATATATCACCTATCTTTTATGAGTAGGGCTGTCGAAAAGTAATTGCCATCACAAAGACATAATTATATCTCCTAGATAGTGGCTGGTGATTATGTAATGAGACATGAGTCAATTGTCTTCCTGTCTGCGCGGCAGACCCAGTTTGTTACATACTTCAAATATTTTCGAGTGGCGGCATCGAACATCTAGCAAAGGATGTAAAACGGTTGTGACTCCATTCTCTTAAACCTCCTTGCTTTCACAAATGAAGCACCTTATGACATTTAGTTTGACTGGAGTGGAAAGAGGAACACAGAATGATCCCTTAGAAAGGCTTTAAAAGACTATTCAGGCATTCGTAAACTCCCCTTCTTGTATTGGGAGCACTATAATGTAAGGCAGCAAAACTACATACAAGTAAAAATGTTGCATAATTAGATAAACGAATGTGCAAAAACAATAAAAAATGGGAAAACATACAACACGCGTACTAATGGACATAACACATATATCTTACCCGATACCATATCATTTTGGAACAAATCTTTGAACGCATGTAACATGCGAAACTATCACGACCTAATACTGTACACATTCACGCATAATCAATGCAGTACAAAGTACATAATATAGGCCTTCACTGCGCTGTACAAATACAGACCTGTCTACAAAATGCCGTGCTTCAACGTTGTCATTGTCACTGCTACGAAATTATGTTCCACCCTCATTGAACAAACTCGTTCTATAATTATCCTGCACATCGTAGAAAATTGTCAAAGATCCTACATAATTTGTCTGAAGGAGCGGAGAGATTCTCGTTGCGGCAGGCAACAGTTTGAGGTCAAAATGACTTTAATACACATCCAGAACACCCCTTCGGCCCTCTGAAATGTAGTAGATGTAGCGCATATACATGAACATGTTCGATCATAATATTCAAGCGGCTAGCATAACATGTTGTTAGGAGTCCTTGACGAGGTCATTCCACTGTACGAAAGGATTTCAACATAAGCAAACAGTATCTACAAAAAAAAAAGAGAAGAGAAATATATATATATATATATATATATATATATATATATACATACATATGTTGATAAGGTAGTCCACGTGTTGGCAAGATAAAAAGATAAGTAACAAAGCTGCAACAAAGTTCATGCTGTATTCACCAACGGTTTATTTCTTCACACAAATTTTCGAGCGTCTCGCCGCCCTTGAGAACAACACTTGAGAAAGGGCGGCGAGACGCTCGAAAATTTGTGTGAAGAAATAAACCGTTGGTGAATACAGCATGAACTTTGTTGCAGCTTTGTTACTTATATATATATATATATATATATATATATATATATATATATATATATATAAGAAGAAAGAGTCTCAAGTACGCCATGGATCCAACGATTACAAAAAAATTTTATTACAAAATTTTCGGTCTGCCTCAGACCTTCGTCAGTGCAAAGACAATGATGGACAATCATTGTCCATCATTGTCTTTGCACTGACGAAGGTCTGAGGCAGACCGAAAATTTTGTAATAATTTTTTTTTTTTTGTAATCGTTGGATCCATGGCGTACTTGAGACTCTTTCTTCTAATAATTACCACATTCGAAGTCCAACACGTGGAAAATTCCAAGATATATATATATATATATATATATACTATTTGTTCCAGCCGCTGCACCAAGTAGATAAAAATTCAAAAAACGACAAAGAAATATGCTGATTTAAATCATCTATAACAGTGATTCGATAATAAAGAATAAAGTAGCCTCGATTGGTCGGATGCACATTAAGATGGTGTAGTGATTTTGACATCCGCCATGACGTGATTTAAGCCAAGAGACGCAAAAAAACCATGGGAACATTAAAATCCCGCAGCCATCCAACTTGGCTTTTCGTATGGCCTCAGGTATTTTTTTTTTCTCCAGACCGTAGTACCAAAACATCCTGTAAAAATTTACACACCTTGCGGAATGATTTAATTTCAAATCCTAAGAATACTTTGATCGCAACTTTACTAGAACAATGGGATATACGGGATGGTGAACCTCTCTTACAATCTTCGTCGGCAAGTATTTGTTCGAAAATGTTTCGAAATGGTAATAAGAAGATAATCAAGGCAGCATGTAGTGTAGCTGGGGAGTGTGAGTGGCAAGACGTATCACGATTTGGCTTAATGATCGTCAAAACTTTGCAGCTATGGTTTCCTTGAATAGTGTATACAACATAAAACAAAAATGATCGTTGTACAGTGTATCTGAACTTAGTTTGGAACAGCGCGACTTGCTAATTTACCTTTACCAGCTTCCTGCTATACAGTGCACGGGAGAGTATCTGAGCATGGCGCTGCTGCTCTATGGTCCGAGTATCCCTGATAGCAGCACGCGCTATAAGAGGGCTGCGATCATTGATAATGATTTCGTAACAAAATGACCATCGACGAAATGACTTATTTCGTAACGAAATAGGCCATGCGACACGTCTTGGCGCCCCATAAAAAAAAAAAAAAAAAAAAAAAAAAAAAACTACGGTCTTTGTCCATGGTTTAAACCATGGCTTCTTGTACCACCTTCATGATTTTGGGCCAATGTGTTTTGTAGATGCTTGTCACCAAGGCCTTATACTTATATCCAGGCCTGCTGAGTGTGAGCGTGAAGCTGTGCATCCCTCCGTCCCACACGATCGAAAACAACAGGTAGAGCCGCCTTCGGTCGCAGACGGTGCTCCAACCGAATCAAAGCCATTTGAAAACCTTCTCGAAAAGTGACTTCAGGCTTAAGCTTGGTGATGAGCGCATGCGCCTGTTTGAGAGTCATCCCCATGATCTGTATCAAGTACTGGGTTACAATGGTAGGGGCCAGAATAAGTCCGGTAACGCAGTAGATGAGGACTCTGCGATTGGACTTGCGGGCTCCATGAATAAACCGATTTATCTCATCAAAGTAATGACTGATTTCATCACCAACACTTTCATCGAGGTGTAGGTTGAGTCTGATTCGTTTATGTTTCATGGTAGAGGCACACAGGCATGGGCAGTCTTTCAGGCGAACTGTGCGTGTCACCTGCTCGCCGGACAGGTTGCTTAAATCAACAATGTACTCGATGTTGAGGCGGCACAACAATGGTTCGCGGTTGGCAGCTTCCACATCCCCCATGTACAAGAAGTCCAGGATCTCCGTCACGTTTTTGTCTTTGTACGGGGTTTTGTCGATCTTTATCTCGGGAATCACTTTGCTGGGGTCAAGCTCATCGCCGTCGCAGGATACGTTGTCATTTTCGGACAGCGAACGACAGCTGGACGTCGACGAAGTCTTCCTCATCCTCCTGGTCGTGAAGTGAATCATCACTGGACTGATGACGCCCTTCTCGGAGAAGGTTGGCGAGGCTCTTTGGGACTGGCCGTAGCGGCTATAAAAATCGGCCTGCGTCGACTGCTGTTCATCACTAAGAGAGACCGACAAATGAAGACGATTGTGCATGGTTGTCTGATTTGAGCGTTCCTCCTGCACGAGAAAGAGATTGGGGCAAGAGGCAGAACCGAGCGCGGGGGAGGTGTTCGCGGCGTTTCCGATCTCCGAATCGACCACGCTGAGGGAGCTGGAATCGCCTACGCGAGATCGAAACGGTCCATAGCCTGCTGATCGACTGCGGAAGTTCTGGCTGTCATGGGGTTTGCTGTTCATTGTTCATCGTAATCTGTTTTGGCGAAGAGAAAAGAAAAATAAGTGTCCCAAAAGGGACATCATGACAATGATACAATTCTTTTACAGTACGTATGTTTTTGCATAAACAGGAACCTTTATCTGTTTATCACAATTCCTGCACTGAATCTGTCCTCTTTTTAATATACTTCACGGAGGTCAGGAATATAATCCGCTTGCAAAACAGAATGAAACCCATCAAGAGCGATCGACTTTGAAGCCTATATGGTAGTTATAAATAGCAAGCCACAAAATAAAGAAGGTCAGGAGTAGCATGGATGAGGTCGTGGAGATTGGCTGCACGTTTCGCCTCATGTGCCCTGGCATACTGCATGTGTCGTAACATATACAGCCTATACTAAACTTTGATTGATCACGATGACTCCCGGATATCCCGATTAATGTAAGAATATGTATACATATATGAAAAAAGAACAAATTTGGAGGAAACTAAACACTCCTTGTTTGTTTTGTTCTCTTTAGATGAGCTAAGCTAATATCTCTTTTCAGTTTCAGTTTCATTTTAATTTTTTGATACCTTTTTTTTTTTTGCAAGGTAATGCATGAAAATGACCACACGTGTATACAAAATCTGACAACAAATACGAAGAAAAAAGAACAGTAGTACATTCACAGTATAATAATCACAACAATCTTTAGAATTTAGACATAACAACCATGAGATTTAAGGAATCAACGATGCACTTATTTTCTGGTAATGAGGAAGAAAAAAAAAAATGCCAGAGCCTGCCATCCTACGCAAGTGGTTGATGGTGATGGCAGCCTTAAATGGAAAATAAGAAATATGATAAATATATTGCTTTTCGAGCAGCGTAGCGTGTTTCATGATAAGAAACCGTGTATGAATGATTAACTGATAAACTACTTATTAGAATCCATCATCATGATCATTATGTATACTCACTTTGTCAAAGACTTGATAAATGCGCATGCGTCGATTAAAAAAATCAACTTTAGTCACCATATTAACCAACGAATGATGTCAGTTATTAGATATCCCACACCCTTTTCATGTCCTCTGTGAATTTTACCCTATAGTCGTATACATTATATAGGAACCTCAGAACAGACCTACAACAATGTCAACACACATGCAATGCCTCATTACAAGACAAAACACTAGATCAAAATAGGGTGTCAACTACTCAAGTTGGTTAGTCGTGCATGGCGGGTGACCGTTGCTTGCTTTAATAGCTCTGTTCTTTGCCAAAACGTAATGCTGGACAATTAATGAAAACTTTAAGCAACACATGTGCCCTTCTCAAGTTCTATACTAAGTGGATACCTCACGGGAGAAAATCTTTCAAATTCATCACATTTGAATATTTGTAAGTTAAAAAAAAAACATTTCAATCTTTCTCGATACATAGTATTCGATGATCAAATAAATTATGAAATAGCATTTTTTCACCTGTTTCGATGAAGAATGGTGTGTTGTAGTAGACCGTTTTATAGTCTTCTGTTCTTTCCTCTGTCTTCTGTCCTCTCCCTCTCACTTATTGTTCTTCGTTGTTTTGCAATGGATGCTCTCTTGTATGGTGATATATGTGTATATGTATGCTTTTTTTATAGTGTGTATGTGCATGTGTGTACTTTTGTGTTTGTATTTTCGGGTACACACGGCTCAATTCCAAGTGTCTATGTAGGTTGTAACACTGTTAGCATTGTCTCGATTTCTGTTTTCTTGTTAGAGTTACAAACTGTATTGCTTAAAATGATATCTTTGTTGCCTGCTATAAAGGAGTTCTGGATATTTAGTTACATATCACGTGTAAAGTTATCCACATTTTACACGCCTTAATTCCTTTGCAATGGAAAACCTATTTTTTCGTTGCTAATTCTAATTTCTTTTTTCTTGTAAACCTTGCAAAGTGTGCAGTGCTATGCGTACTCTTGGTTATTCTACGAAACTGCATAATGTAGCTTGCTAATGTTAAATGTTTCTTGTGTAATGTATGATTTGTATTTTGTCTCTATTTCTGTTAGATGGAAGTAAATGACAAATTGAATTGAAAAGTGAAATATGTATGTATATATGCATGTATGTTCGTATGTATGTTTATATATATATATATATATATATATATATATATACATAAATATGTACTGTATGCATGTATGTTTCAAGCGCCTGCATTCCACAACAGCCTTCTTTTCTTTTTCTTTTTTTTTTTGGTTTTTTTTGTAAGGTAGAGGGGCACTCTGGCGGAGGGGGGGGGGGGGGCATTTAAAATCAATGCATTTTTTCCGAATTTCCGATTTTGTAAGACAAGCGCTAAAAAGAAAAATCTAAAGAGAAATTAAAAAAACTGACGACACATACCTTTGACAAGTAATGAAGTCACAATGATAGAATACTAGTCATACGACTTATATAATATTATGTCATTAGGTACGTAATCAAAATTATACTCAGTATACTGCGAAAGAAGATACAGACACCCAAAATCGGATCAAAAGGACACAAGTTTGAAATTATTATACGTAGCAGGTATTGTGTATACGGCCACAAATTGAGACCGAGGAGCGTATTTGTTTATAGTGAGATGATAGGGACATCCATAGCGCTTAAAAAAAAAAAATGTATAGTATGAAAATGATGATAGGATTAATATCAAAACATCAGTTTCGTATATCACGGAATGTGCATTCCTTGGCTAATATATGGACGGAACCTAAAACTTTATACAATCTACAAAATGCTGTTTGCATTGAATATGGATAGCACAATGCATCATGGTGTGAAACTGATTTATGCGTACAGAATTGACACGGCGGCATGATTGTCAATGTCTATCAAAATTGCCATTGTGCCCTCCGTGTATACAATGCGTATATGCATGCCATGGTTACAATAGAAACGTGACGCCACAACCATCACAGCAATAGTCGATACATATTATTACGTACCCCGTTATGGAGAGAAATAAGGCGACGTCTGTCTCCTAGCAACCGATATCACACTGCATGAAAACAAGATTTCGTCACAGTCGAAAATCAATAGATGGAAATGTAGCAAAAAACGGCGTAAAATTGGCCAGCACATCAGATCTCGGAGCGCAGTTATCCAATCATGCGTCCAGCCGTCTGCTCCACAAATCAGTAAATGCACACTGATTGGGCCTCAGCTATGCGTATGTGTGTGTGCGGTACGACGGGCGTTTTCAGTGAAATGCATGGGAGTTCCGCGAGTCCGCCTACCATGTTGATTCACTGCTTACCTGGCCAATGCAGAAGCATCAATGGGGAGAAATCTAAATACGATGTGAACGTCGTGGCAGAGTCGTGCTTTGGCGTATGAAGCCAGCCACGCTCTCAATCACCGCAACTGTAGTTGACGCAAAGAATGACCTCTCTTAAATTACGTCGCCGACGGATTTGCTTAAATTATGCGTTTAGGGCTGGTGACTGATGTAGTATGGGTGCCAAAGTCAGATTTTGAAACTAACCTTGTTTTACGGTCCACCCGATTTTTTTTTTCAATGGTTTTTCCCTATTTCGCGGGTGCTGAATCCGAATCCGAATTGTACAGCTTGCATCCTTGAGGGTTTTGAGACACCAGTATTCAAAATGGCCGCCAAAATGGCCGCCAAATTCTTAAATTCCTACATATTTCTTTATAGATGCTGAAAAAATGGACACAAAAATCAAGTGTGTCCGTATTTCTAGGGTGCTGACTCCATATCAGGATTAAAGAATACCACCAAAATTCTAAATTCCTGTATTTTTTATGAAAGATAATGAAAACTTGAAAAGACTTGATGGTGTTAACCTATTTCGAGGGTGATGAACCGAGCATGGATATGGCAAGTTTTGTATCCCTGAGTGTTTTGAAATATCCAATATGCCAAAAATTGAATTTTAATATTGAATTTTTCCTTACAAATTGAAAAAATTGAGAATATACAAAAATAATGGGTTTACCGTATTTGTAAGGTGCTGAATTCAAATCTGTTAATGCAACTCTTGTAGCAATGATGATTTTGTCATATCCAAAAGTAAAAATTCCAATTTAAGTATTCCTTATAAATGGTGAATAAATCAATACAAAAGTAATGGTGTTATCCTTTTCGAGGGTGCTAAATCTGAACGTGGTTAGCATGGTTAGTGCAACTCTCGAATCCTTGAGGGTTTGAGATATTCAACATTTTTATGTCCATTTTGGTGTCCATCTTGAATATCTAAAAAAAAAAACTCAATGGGGCAAAACATCAACCATATTTGGATTCAACACCCTTGAAATGAAGTAAAACCATCTTTTTTTTTTTGATTTTCAATTTATGAACAATTCATAAGGAAATACTTATATCAAAATCTCGATTTTTGGCGGCCATTCAGGATATTTCACAAATTAAAAAAACAAACAAACTATAGGATGCAAGTGTTGCTTCATCCAGATTCGGATTCAGCACCCTCAGCAAAGATAATTTTAGAAATAGTGAATCAAACCAAATACAATTTCAACTTATTACCGACGTCTTGCAGGATACCCCATCCGATTTGCTTCAGTGGTCAAAGAGAAACGAGGATTTTTGTAGAGCATGTCAGGAATCCCTTCCCCCAAGTTCTGTCCATTGTGTTCACACATTAATATGCAGTTCCAAGAGTGCTATACTTGGAAGAATCACATCCACGACATGCTTCACAACGATTCACATTTCTTTGTAACCACTTAACCAAATTGAATGGGTTTTCTGCAAAAAAAAAAATGGTCAGATGTAAAAAATAATGTCTATGTTAGTATTTAATTCAAATGTTCATTACCTTTATTCTATGGGGTTATGTTTTAGTCGGTGTCAGTAGGCCTAACTATAGAAGCTTGGTTGTAATAACCTATCATAATAATCCCATGTCATAAATTCCGCTGGCAGTTAAGCTTATATGCAAAGTCGATTGACCAACCTAACTCAAGTAAATCAAATGGCTGTAGACAGTTACCGTTATGATCATGCAATGCTAGGGAACAAACATGATGTAAGTGAAAGCTGGGTCAGGGAACGTAATTAACGGGTCACGCGGATTCACACACGACAAATTCTGGCAGCAAACGCGCTGTGGTCCTGTATAGCCACTATATAGTAAAAGCAAATTGTTCCAATGTCTGCCAAAATTAGAGACCAGTTATCTGTCTCAAAGAAGATAAAAACAGATAAAATTTAAAGATTTGCTCAGTTTCTCGATTGACGCAGTAGAGGGGGTTACTTTTGTGATGATATACTAAGATGATGTTTTTGTTATCTATCACATATTAAAAAAAAAAATCAAGTTTAATCATCGCCGATTAACGAAAGAAAAAAAATACCATATGAGCACACAATAATGTCGAAGGCGCCGACCCCAATCAAATCTTTCTATAATATTTCATAGCACTCTGCCCATGAGTAAAAAGAGAAAAAAGAAAATCAAGATGAAATCGGCTGAAACATTAAACATAATACGAAATCATCATATTACATTGTGTAAATTATTCGATTCTTTCTGAATCGTGATTCACATGCAAGTGTTAAAGTTTCGTTTGCTTTTACTTACTCTTTACACTCACCAACATGACTTAAATGTCTAATAAATGTTCGAGGTAATACAACACTCTTTCGAGATACTCCGAATGTCCTTTAATAATGTCATTTGAAAAAGACATAATAACGCATGACATTTTGTATCAGATGAAATTGAAAGGCTCTGGAAGGACCGCTAATTCACCCCTTATTGGAAATTGTGCTTTTATTACACCCTGGAGGCGTCTCACAGTCTCATTATGCATTTAATCGACTTGAAATTTTCCTTTCTTCTTTCTACTTTGGGATGACAGATCGTCTCAACATCCCCCATAGTACTTAGCGAAAAGCGGATTCCGACCCCGCCTCAGATAATGATCAAATACCCCTTTCAAATACCCTTTCTTTTCCTTTTTCTTTTTTTGAAAAGTCTTATTACATCTGTCTTTAAAAAGAAAAAAGAAAAAAATATATATCTGCGAATATCGGTCGGTCATTAACAAGATACGACATGCCAGCGTCTATAAATCTTTGAATTGATTTTACCCTTAATGTCGGAAGAAAAAAAAAAACGAAAACAGAAAACGGGACAGCTTACGAAACCATAGTCACCGAGAACACGTCATTGCATGCAGCTTACTCCATTCACGCCCTGCAGCTTCATAAGATCACGTTTGTCAATCAGCCGGAAACCGTATAATGACGAATATAACAGTCCTGAGTACACATTTCTTTCTATCGGACTTCCTCTCTCTCTCTCTCTCTCTCTCTCTCTCTCTCTCTCTTATATATATATATATATATATATATATATATATATATATATATGTATGTATAAAATGTATATAAGAAAACTCCGTGAAAGACATAGTTTTGACGAATTTTCACCCATATTATACGTCTTTGTGAAGTCAAAACTATACGTCTTTCACGGAGTTTTCTTATGGACTGTCGTGAACCAATATTTTCTTGGACTCCGAGCAGAAACCTATAGCTGTAATTTGTATATATATATATATATATATATATATATATATATACATTTTTGCATGTGTGTGTGTGTGTGTGTGTGTGTATTGTCATTTATGTCATAATAATGCCATCTTAATCAAGGGTTTTCTCGCAATTGGATTTACTTGTATTACTAGTATATTGCTCTCATTTGCTCTTCCTTACACACACACACACACACACACATACACACACACATATCATATATATATATATATATATATATATATATATATATATGGGGAGATAAAGTAAGAGGGAGGCCGAGGCACCTTTTAAGACCTCCGGAGCTTCATCAACTCCAGACCTTTCCACTTCACGATATTTGCATTTTCATTTCAAATCCGCATCTTTGGACAGTTTTCTTCAGCAAATCCTGATGTCGATTAGGATTTACTTACAGATAATAGCCCGCTGGTGATGTGCAGTATTGTATGTGATCTTCAGTCGTACTTTCTCCTAATTCGGTTTAATGATAATCTATTTCTTAAATGGCACCAGCAATTTTGATCTCTCCCCGTATTTGACGTTTTCTAACTTGTGTAAAGTGAATGAAACCCAAATGTATATTAATTATTTTCACTCTTCTACCATTATGAAAAATCACTTGACTTACCTCTTTCAGAATACAGAGGGAATTATATTACTCTTCACATAATAAATAATGTCAGTAACAATTAGTCGAGGGACTGTGTACTTTTCACTTAAAAAAAAGAAATTTTGATGAATTTTCTTTATATTTTCTTTGTATCGTTCTTCATACTTGACATCACAAACTGTAGTGGTCTTCTCATCTAGTGATGGCTACATTGAAACTTTAGATATCAATAAATTTTCACTGATGTGTTTTGCTATATTTGCTCAAGCCACATGTATTTGGGTTTCATTTCCCTTTAAATTAGACACAGCAGTGTCCACCCCGCTGTCAAATGCTATCTTCTTTATATTTACCTCACAAAATCGCGAATGGCTACAAGGATCGCAGTGGACGTTTACAAGATGATGAACGTGAGAGGGTTACCTGATAAACATGGAGAGCTAAAATTACCTAGCACTCTCCGTTGCCAGTAATGTTTTAGCAGGTATTTTCTATTGAAAATAATGAAACGGACTCGTTCAAATTCAAGTTTGCTTGTTTTTTTCTCCATCTCCGACATAATCAATAGCACATACGCGCAATAAAGGAAAGAGATGCGAACATAGATAATCCCCCTCCCAAAGCAGGGTAGTATTTATACTGATGAACATTATAGAAGCGATACATTTGAGTAATAACTGATTCGGGGATGGAGATGGGTGGGGGAGGACCCGCTAAAAACCAAAGCTTGGGTACTATCAGTTACAATATAAATACAAAAATAATGCATGGCCACCAAATTCACCAAATTCACATATCACTGACCGAATTGAGCATGAGTATATTCATATAAATGTATCATATTGTTTGGGGATTCAAATGATAAAGCGCAATAACGTCTGCAGATCTAGCAGACGGAAAACATGCCGGCCAAGCAAAGAGGTATCTTTTATTGTCAAAATAAACTACGTTTATCACTATCGGGCATTAGGAGGAGATAATCAATTAAATTAATGTAATATCGGCAGTTAGTGGCTTGTAATGAATGGGAGCAATCTCATATCTTGGCTTACGATTGTCATTATCATCCTATGTAGATAGTTAAACCGCCATAGGCATGATAGGGTTTATGAACATTGTATTTAACATCTTAAATCTATTTTGCAGAAAACCCCATTCAATTTGGTTAAGCGGTCACAGAGAAATGTAATTATTGGGTCTAGGGCAATTACCCCCTGGGCAATTACCCCGCACCCTTCCCCTGGCCCTAATCCTAATCCTAATCCTGAACCTAATCCTATCCCTAACTCAAACTCCTAACCCTAACCCTAACCCTAACCCTAGTCGTTACTCTAAGCTTACCACTAACCAGTATTTAGCCGGGGGGTAATTGCCCTCTCGGGGTAATTGCCCGGATACGGTAATTATTGCTGTAAAGCATGTCATGAGTCTGATTCGTCCAATTTTAGCACTTCGATGCTCTTGTGTGAATACAATAGACAGAACTTGGAGGGAAGAGATTCCTGACATCCTCTACAAAATTCCTCATTTCTCTTTGACCACTGAAGAAAATCGAATGGGGTTTTCTGTAAGATGTGGGCAATGAGTTATAGTTTCATACCGTGAATTTGTATTTAGATTGATTCACTATTCTTAAAGATATCATTGCGGAGGGTCCCGTTGTATTTTTTTTTTTTGGGGGGGGGGGACATACGGTATACAAAGATATTTCCTGAAAAAAAAAACCCACCTAAAACTGCAACATGCCATTAAACGTTTCAGACAAATAAAACCATAATCATGAAAATTGGTCACGTGTTGGTCTGTTCAACTGTGAAGTGACAGTGTATTCGAAGTTTCCAGATGAGAAGAACTTTCAACGTCTATTAGAAAACAACGAACGAAAAAAATCAAATATTATCACGCTTGCTCTGATCTCCCTCCTCCCCGTACATATCTGAATAGAAATGAAAAAAAAAATACAGTGTATATGCATTTTTTTTTCTGTACAACTAATCGAAAAACACGGATAGAAGGGGCATCGCCAGTGCACGAATGATCAGATCATCTGATCACGATAGTAAACTTATTTTCAAGCCTGTGTCAGTTCATTCGTATTCCTTATAGCATTTCTTTCTCTGTTTTACTATACACTAAATTGATTCATTTGTGATGTACTCTGTGTCGTGATTTACTCTTCCCCTTTCTTCGAGAGACTATATATTTATTCTTTTTTATATGAAAATTATTTGCAGTATCCATAGAAACAAATGATCCTTACAAGACCGTTGGTTACCGATTGGCGATACTCGCCGTGATAAGCAGTACCACTCAATGAAGCTGGAGTGAGTTATACCAGCGTGCAACAGTTGCGACTATTAGATAGAAATGAGGCCCATAAACGAGGTAGGGTTGAATAAGTGTATCATAAAAGTCACCGTGCATCTCCCATAAGATGACATCGTTCAAAGTCTCCAGGGATGAGATTCACCGGATGTAGGGCAATTTCCCAAGGGATCATTCGCATAAAAATATACACGACTCCGTCTAGATTCGTGGTATTAACCTAGGCCCCATTCACATCAATTCAAACATGTCAAATAAGGACCATCTATGCGGGGCTATAGTTTCTGTAGATCACTCCGAGTGGAAGGTTGCTTTTCAACATGTATTAAGCGTTACTATACTGCCCGGACGTGTTTCGTCCTCACACAAGCGAGATAGTCATGATAGTGACGGTGTACAGTAAAACCTGTCTATTGCGGCCACCCAGGGGAGACGAAAAATGTGGCCGTTATAGACAGGTGACCGCTCCAGACAGGTTTGACTATACCGCTTTAGAGTAGCGAGGAATGTAATTGGCAGCTTCACCACGAGTGCTTCAGTACACTCGTCGCATAGAAAGGGACGTTTATATACAAGGTATGACTCGTAAGTTGCGAGAACAATAATTTGCCACACCTGCAAAAGGCTGCATCAATACACTAGTATAGTATTACAGCAAAAACAAAACAAAAACAAAATCAAAAACACTTACAAAACAACAACAACAACAACAAAGTCTAGGTACTTCTTACATCGCCGTCAGTTTTCGAGTGTGAAATGGACCCAAGCTAGATGTTGGTTAGCCCTAGAGTGCCTTACTGACGCACATTATGACGTCGTAAGACAAACGATAAAATTTCATCCGCACTTAATGGTCGTTACTATACCGGACGTATATAATAGGAATAAGTTATTATGGGATATGATTGGATCGACTATGACCACTTCGACCGCCTTCGGGTCGTAATCGTGCCAGCTTGCGTCGTCCCTTCTTATGTTGTACCACATTCTTGAATGTATTATGAATTATAAAGGCAAAGATTCATTATACTTCCAGTTCTGCTGATGAGGATCTGATTTTGCAAGCTACCACCATGTTTAGCTTCGATTCAGCGTGACAAGACGCAAGTCCAGGAAAATCATCAGACCACGTCAGATTATCAATTGAATTATTTATGTTTTTAATGTCATAATCGTCTTTTATTCTATATGAAAGGGGCGATAAGCTAAAAGGATGATGTCGGTGACATACAGAATTGGAAGAAAAAAAAGTTAAAGCACCATCACTTCTTGCATTGTAAAGAGGTGATTTAAACCCTTAAGATATCTTGTCTATCCATTGTTCTGAGAGATAAAATGCAATCATTTATGTATACTTCTTCTGACCTTTATTTATTACCTTTCTACTTTTTCAGACTTCGCGTTGCAAATGCTGCCATCTACTGTTTTCCTGGTCATATAATTATTGTTTTAATCACTTTAAGTGCGTAAAAGACAACTGAGACCGAAGACCATTTAACGGTGGATCCGTTGGGTATCTCTTATACAAAACCGATAAAGATAAGACAACATTCGTTGTGAAACTGATGTTGGTGATAGTGGTAATGATAATGATGACGATATGATACCAGCGCAAGTAATAACAATGACACTGATAAACAATCAAACCTTCGTACTTAATTTTTTTTCAGAATTTTATTCGATCTGTTTCCTCTGCTATATTGTACCTTTAATTTGACATTGCATCAGGCCTTTCCCCCTCTTTCTAGGCCCTACGTTTTCATTACGATTGTACCACAATTTATGCATGACAAATAATTCATTCAATTAAGCCGGCACGCTGTTAAATGTTGTTATATTGTATCGAAAATGGAATGCAGAAATAAAACTGAACCTAACAATGACAATAATTTAAATCAGATAGATAGATACAATTGATAAACAAACTGATAAAACAAAAAAACAATAAATAGCTATATATATAGATACGTATACATGAAGAAATGAATAAAAAACTGTGATATAATCACTATTATGTAGCATAATCAATTGTTATGACATTTTTTTTTCATAATTATCATGGATGATCGTATTTTCGTATTTTCACAGAGCTGTCTCTTCAGTCAGTTGTCAGTGTTAGGGTCATTGTCCTCTGTGGGACTTCCTACCATCATTAGTTTGACTTTCACAGACACCATACTATGATTCCAGGGAGACCTAAGAGCGGGTCTATGTCATGTACTCAGATTTTATGCATGTTTAGTTCACAAAAATTGTCCTTACAACTACCAAGCTTGCCGGAGTTTTGCCCTATTTAGCCACAGCTCAGTGAATTCCTTGGGTGGTATATAGACACCGCGTATTCTTTCTTGTGTACACCCACTCCCGACGTTTCGGCCAGAGTGTTCTTGCTGTTTTCAAAGAGTGATTTTCAAGAATGATAGTCCATTCATTCTTTACATCCTGTTTTTGTCCCCTTCATTTGCAAAGATCACAGCACAGTTACAGATTAAGCACTGAATAGACCCTACATTTTAAAGCCTCTTTTCTCAGTACACACTTTTCCAGAATGTATAGGCCTGCTTTCTTTCCATTATTTAGATAAGAAACAACTTGTATTTTAAACTTTTAAAGTTTAGAATCTGTGTTTGTTTTTTCTAGAATCTGCCCTTTTAATAGCGAAATAGCCATGTCGAGCGACTTTTTGGTGGTTTTGTGATGCAGGTTCGCAATCATTCTTATGCGTCGAGGTTTCTGGAGACGTGTTGCGGAGCGGTAAGATTATGATGGTACAGTTACGACGATAGAGGGCGTTACTCCATAGAAACGCTCAACTAACACGACTTTGACCAGGGAGGGGGAAGAGAGGTAGCACATCTCCCTGGCTCAACTATCGTGTTGACGTCCTGTAAGTAATTCTCCATAGACGCTATTGTTGAGATTTTTTTTTTTAGAGAGTATATAAAATGCAGGAAAGACTCATTAGCCACGGTCACCCTGGCAAAAGATCGAAATCTTATAGCTTCACGATCCTTTGCCAGTGTGACCGCGACCATTGTCTCTCCTGTTTCATATCTGAGCATGCAAACTGATTTCACTCCAGTCGTGAAATTTGAAAGATGTGTTTATGTGTTTTGTTTGTTTTCGTGTTTTTTTGTTTTTTTTTTGGTTTTCTTTGAATTTTGGCCGCAACACAAACTCAGTTTGGCCGTTGAGTTTAGCGGCGATCTAGCAAACCTGGGCGAAGCCTATAGCTGAAATGTGTGCACCTATCAAGCACTGCATGAACCACGAGTTACTCTGCCCTTTTCTGGATGAGAGGGGGGGGGGGGGGAACGAAAAGAATACCCACTCCCAATCCACTTCAATTTAATTTAATTTAATCTAATTTAATTTAATTCAATTTAATTTAATTTAATTTAATTTGATTTAATTCAATTTAATTTAATCTAATCTAATCTAATTTGATTTAA